>JARHVA010007065.1:675000-677500 GCA_037957365.1 Torreya grandis | reverse complement strand
AGGTATTTAATATAATTTTTATATAGCGATAATAAATAGAGTTATATATTCGATATGTTGGTATAGATCCACTCCCATTTCCGCTCATAGTATTTTAAAACTCCATTGGATCCAATGCCAAACCAACGATGGTCAGGGAAGACGTTGATGGGGCTTACAAAGGGTTCCCATGTTGGGGGCTAATGATTCTATAATTTTGGATAGAGCAGTTCCATGCATCATTACAAGTTTAAAAACTACTTACCTTCTTTTTCCACCTTGAAACAAGGAGCCACAATTGTTTAGAAAGAATATTTTGAGGGGTAAGAAGTAGTAAGTCACTAAAATTTGCATTGCTTATCTTCTTATTGGTTGTCTTATTTTGCAATGGATTTGATTTATTTGAATTGAATTAATTGGTTCTCTTCTCATGCAAGAAATGTCATGCTTTTGTTACATTGAAATTATTTGTTGAAGCCTTGACTCATAATGTCGCTCCTTTTAGTCACTAGCCACTTATCTTTTCTATATTTTACCTCATATATCTATAAACTAGAAATAAACAAATTGATTATACTCTTGTTGTTTCTTATTTTCTTTTATTAATCCTCACTTTTTAGATCCCTACATGACATAAATAAAAATAAAAATGAAAGCTTCTTAAAATAAATAAATGCTTTACTTTACAGGACTATAAAATAAATATTTATTGTGCCATATTGAAACTTGCACATGGAGTGCCTAAGGATCCTCTCTACTTTGTCTTCACTTTCTTTTTTATTCCCTTTTCCATTTTTATTCAATATAACCTACTCTTATACAAAATTTTGAAAGAATAAAATATAATTTTTGTCACATTAAATAATATAATGTTGAAATCCATTATTTATACAAACACTAGACTAACAAATTCCCCTATGATTAAGGAGATAAAATTTAAAAACCAATTAAAAATACTTCAAACTAATCCTGATCTATAGGAGATCTCTTGTTTTTAACAAAATAATAACAATAATATAAAATATAAATGTGATTTTTTACCAACCTCTCTTAAACACATTGAACATCTTAATTAATCTAACATCTTACTAATTGGATAAAGAGGTAGGAAAAATGTTTCCATCTACATGACACACATTTATGGGACAATGTAGATATACCCTATCTCAACATGGATAAATAATATATCTAGTGGTTCTACTAGTACCAAAAAATTAATTGTATGAATTCATGGTAAATTTCCCATGAAGTCATTTTATTCACTTTGGCCTAAGTAGATATAAGGAGTTCACGAGAGTCATAACCAAATTCTATTAGATTGGATAAATTAGGAAATATAATATGAAATTTTTAAAAAAGTCACCAATATAATACAAGGGATAATATGACTTATTAAAAATTATTTTTATCTGCGTCCTCAAAAATTATATTAGAGTCAAGTTAAAAATATTTAATGATATGATGGTATCCCATGTATTAACCAATATGACATAAGACAAGGTTAAATATCAACACAGGTATTATTATTCAAACTCATTTAGGAATTTCATAAAACTATAAAACTCAACATATCTAATCTCAAAAACAACACCAATAAAACATGTAATAATGACAAATATGTGAGAACATTGAGAACAAAGGTGATGCTAAATCTTTGATGGTAAATTCACACTAGGTCACCAATGTGTGGAAATTAAATATATCTCCTTAATGTGAAGTCACTTACTAAGTAAAAAAAATATGAGGATGCAAAATAATCTTGAAAGGAATGAAATGAAAAAGAAAATAACATTGTAGAAGATCAAATGTCAACAGTTTGAGTGCATACATTGTCTAGAGTCACTACTCCTAAAATATTTAATGTAAATATGTATTTAAAAAATTTCTCCTAAAAATATTTGTTTATTATGCCTATACACATAAGATCACTAATGCTTAGCTATTAAAAAAATATGATTGTTGTGTGTCTTTGTTCAAGTATTGAATTCATTAAAGATAATGGTGCAAGTCTACCTTGTAAGGGAATATGGCATATTATATGAATTTGAATTGAGGATTATATGTTTAAATTATGTATGTTTAATAGCTATCTATAAGGTTGTGATGTGGTTTTGGGATCACAATGGATTCAAATAGTAGGTCCTATATTATGGCATTTTTATAAACTATGGATTCAATTTAATAGTGAAACAAAGAAACAAACACCAAAAAAACTAACTTCAAGATTTAAAAATGTCATTAGCTCTCATTAGATAGAGAAATGTCTGAAAAAGGAATCATGTGGGATTTTTTAATTATTTTTCACCATCCAAAAATATAATATTATTATTAAATAAAGTTGTTGGATAATATAATGACTATTTTATAATCATGCAACCGTCCTTGAGGAGCCTACATGGTTACCTATAAAATGGACAAAGGATCATGTTATTAATTTTTTTCCTATAATTGTATCTCCAAATACTCATGCTTACTAGTACCCATTTATAAAAATGAATGAAATAAAAAAATTAGTTCAATA
>JARHVA010007065.1:670000-672500 GCA_037957365.1 Torreya grandis | reverse complement strand
TCATTATCTTATTTTGACATAGAGGACATAATTTTTATCAAAATACAAGCTTATAAGCATTCCTCCTTCAAGCTAAAATGTCACCATAAACTACAAATAAAGTTATATGGTCCTTGTCAATTGATCTAAACTATGGGTTTTATGCCTTACAGGTTGCATATTCCCTCTTCATTAAACATCGATCATGTTTTTCTTGTATAATTTTTGAATAAGGTCATTCGTCAATTCCCAAGATACGTTACAGAAGCTCAACATTAAATTTTCTATCCTCTTGGAACCTATTCCTATCATACATCGATAATCACACTAGTTATGTGATAGAACTATCACCATATTTTTATATAGTGGCATGTTGTTCAATCAAAACATACAAAATTAAATTGATTAATCTCATTACAATAACATTTTCCTTGTCTAAAGATTTAATGGAAATATTTTTTTTAGGGGGATGGCATGTTAGGACCCCTTCATCTTAATTAGTTTCCTTTGTATTGATTTATATTTATAAAGGTTATAAGGTATATGATTTATCATTTGTGACATTATACATTTTTAATTATATAACATGTCTGAGAAGTATTAATAATCTTAAATATATTATTTTAAATGAAGAGTCTATGTAAGAGGAAATGTCGTATATGGAATGTTTTTATTTAATTATTTTGGAAAGATTTTTCCATTTTGAAGAGGACTAAAATAATTTTCATCATTATTTTAATTATGCCAATAATTTAGTTAGTGATATCTCCTCCAACCACCCCCTCCCCCATACTTGATTTATTTATATTAAGTGCATCCCACCTTTGACCAGTGTGGAAACTAGTCTAGAAACATCAAGAGCCCTGGATATCCACAAAATACAATAATAGAGAAAAAAATAGAAGAGACTAAAAGATGGTAGAACTAACACATGACCTAGATATCACCAGCTAGGTAAGAATGACCAACAATCTAGGATCCAAAATAGAAACAACAAAAATAGAAGTTACATAACCATTAAAACAATAAACTGGTTTATAGAATGCACATACGTTATCCAAAAATAGAATTTGATCATCTTGACCCTACCTTATTTACAAGAGATCAATGGTATAGATATCTGATTATTTCCCTTCATTATTCCTTAATTACTTTTGAATTTGAGAAAGAGTCTTTGGACTGTCCTAAAAACCTGCAACTAGGACAAAAATCCTTTTCCTTGTCAAACTGAATATTTTGATTCTAGAAGATGAGATATGACCTAAGACAGAATAAAGTGGGAATCATCTTGTTTCTCTTGACTAAAACGCACATTATATTTGATGTCATTATTTTATGGGATCTTGTAATAGGGTTGATAATTTAAATCATACCAATACTTTCAACAATGCTTCATTGGATTCTGTCATCCCAAGAAGGAGGGAGATCTAGAAGTTCCATCGATAGAGGGATCATATCTACATTGAAATTCAAGGAATACCAGTTGAGCTTCCAATGTTGAAACATGATGAAACCATTCCCATGAGCTAGGGCCTTCATCAATAAGTTTTAGGTAATTCTCCTAATCCTCAAAAGCGAAAAAAAAACAATCATTATCTAGATCCATAATTTTAACATATCCAATCTCAGTCCATTTTCTCTTGGCCTAGTTACTAAGAGCAAAAATGTTACATCTTTCTCCAAAAAATTTCGCAACAAGATAATTAATATATTTACCCTCTGCTTCATTGAGGATATTATTAGGGTTGTATAATGTCAGACTCTTGTTCTTCTTATCTTGAGTTAGATGCATTCAAGAACTCCACAATATATTTTCGATACTTGGATAGAAGGCTTCAACATTTTCCATTATTTTGAACCCCCTCTCCCCCCCCCCAAATTTATTTTTTTATACATATATTTGACATCAATATCTAAATGTGGGTGATACACATATTTAGATATGATTAATAAACATATCCAAGATGAGCATACAAAGTTTATTATTTCTCATATATAATATCTATCTATATATCTAGCTATTCAACAACTATCACAATAAATAGTTACTCAAATCCCATGCAGGATGTAACATTATACACAATATAATTAGTTAGCATTATTATAAATTAAACATATCATAAATTGAACATAATTAGTGATACAACCTTCTACCATACAACAAACACTAGAATGTCTTTTCTCTTTTTGAATTACCTGTCATACTCTAAGTTTTATGAGTGGTGATCATGAGAGATATGGAACCCCACATTACTCCTTATTATATCCCAATTCATCCATAGTTTATACCTCACATCCATGATGGAGGACCCTTCCATTAATAAGATCAATGGTTACATTTTCCAAATCGTAAATATTTATAAAATATAAAAAAATAAAATAATTATAAAATAAAATACATTCAAATACTGATTAATACTAAAATCAGGACCTATGCTTGAAATTATGTCTAGATTACACTAACATATTTTATTTATCACATATTTAGTAGATGGCATTATTTACATACACACATGCATTC
>JARHVA010007065.1:625000-665000 GCA_037957365.1 Torreya grandis | reverse complement strand
ATAAAAACATCTTGAGAAGTGGTATAATATTTACCAAGAAAATGCATAATCCTATGTAACATGTGAAAGAAAATTTTGTTCATTAAAACCATTATAAATATGATGCACTATAAATAAGGAATTATAATTACCGTGAATACAATACAATTTTAATCAATTAATGATAATGTCTATGAAGAAAATACAAGAATAAATCTTACTATGATGGTGATTTAAGCAAGAGTTTGAATTATTTGTAAGACATCATATATAGCTTATCTTCGTTGATTAATGTCATCCTAATGGTTAATAAAACTAACTATAGATGTAGAACAATTCCAATATCTGAATAAACTTAGTTTTGAGGATAAGTTGAGAGTAAATTCCTTAAGTGTTATGATCCTCTCAAGTGAAAAACAAATCAAAAAAATAAAATAGGTTTCATATTGGTATAAAAAGGGAACCATAGACATTTCTAGTATACTATGAGATATGGGCAAAATAAAATATATGATTAGTGTTATAGTATGGGTATGTGTATTATGATAAAGCCATCACATCATGATGTCTATAAATAGAACATTGTGTAGCCCTTCAATAAATTTTCTAATTAATTTAAAAACTACAAAAACACAGTTTTTAAAACAAGAAAAATAAAAATAAAGTGAAAATAAAGGTGAAAAGTTTTTGTGTTTATAAATAAAAAAAAAGTTAACTTGAGTTCAAAATAATTTTTTTTTGTTAGAATCATCCAAAATGACAAGATAATATCTTCAGTGTTGGATTTAATCCAAGGTATATGAGACTTAATGATTTTAAATGGGATATTATCAAAGGTTTAAGGTTGTTTTCTTTCAACATTAGAATATATAGAAAATTGAAATAAATCTTATCCCAAAAATAAAAGAAATACAAAAACTAATGTTCTAAAAATAGTAGGTTCACCTGAATGTTTAACCCTTTTTAAATTTAAGAAGTCCTTCAACTAATTGAGTAAAACTAATAAAATAGAAATGTAAATATGTATAGATTTGATATGATAATACACTAATATAATAAAAAATTATAAAATCTATTAAAATTAGGAACTCGGTAAAAATAGTGCACTAAGGTAGGTTTATAGAATGTTTGTCAAACTAACAGTGTATCTTATTACAAGAATTTTATGTATCTGCAAACTACGTTAAATTGACCTATAGATAGAGTTATACTAAAACAATGATTTATAGTTTTTTGGGACAAGTCCATGAAGGTAGGCAGGGGAACACTATGGCCTTGTTTGGATACTATGTCTATGGCGTAGTTTACTTAAATACATTTTATCATATTTGAGATTATGGGAATGCTTCTAAGGAGTTAGCATAAATCTATGTGTTTCGACTTTCCATGTGGAAGACCTAAAAATATTAAACCCTAGTCCTACATAAGCAATAGAAATAAATTACATAATAAAAATTAAACAAAATCAGTCTATAAGGATAGTCAAGTCGCCCTCTAGAACTCCCTATGACTAAGCATTGCCTGCTAAGCACAAATGTGCCTCAAACTGATGTAGTTCTTCCTCCTACACTAATTTTTTTTATCTACGATGATGTAATTAGAATATTTCATCTATATGATGAATTGAAATTATTTGACAATAGATTCCCTTAACCTACAATAAAACACTACTCAGACTTGGTTTTGACTTTTATAATGTTATAGAGTTAAAATATGAGATAATAGTACTCATGTCCTTAGTGTGTAATGATTTTTATAGATATATTTAGTGGGGTTAGGATGAGTATTTTTGATGTCATTTTATAGGATAACCTTTAAAATAATTTTGATAATCAATTAACTAGTAAATAAGACAAGGAAAAGCTAAGTTATTTTTCAATATATTTAATTAAAATTTTATATAGAAAAATATATTATTGAAATAAATATTCAAAATGAATTGTAATATGTATTTAGGGTAAATCCATATGAAAGTATCTATATATAAAAAGAGAATGTTTATTGTAATAAAAAGTTAAGGATAATTATAATAAGTATTTAGGATAAATCCATGTGCACATATAGACATACATATACATATGGGCATATAACTAGAAGGCATGTAACCTATTTTTTATTTCAACAATATACTATACTCTAATTAATGTTTAGACACTTAGATAATGATGTAGAAAATGAGGTTGAGTTTCTGGAGGACATAAATTTTGATTTGTAACTTTGTTTGAATCCATCTTTAAAATAAAATGATCATCTCAAAAAATTTAGTGCAACCATATGCTGACTTGTCCAGTTATTGATGTTTTCAATAAGGCCATACATGACTATCTAAGGGTCTAAATTTATAAATTGTATATTTTTGTAACCAAATTTAAACTTCAGTTGATATTCATTTGATAGGTTAATTTTAGTATTTAGTTTATTTTTGGAGATTTTTAGAGTTGCACACACTTGCATGCAAAGGTTACTAAAAATAATATGTCAAGTTTTATTATTTTTAGAGTTACAAATTTTAGCATGTCAATAATTTATTGTTTTGAAATATTTTCCTATTGGTATTTTCTTATCTTGATAGCATTCAGGTTCATTATTTGGCATTAGAGCAACTTGTAGATCAAAAACATAGAGTGGAAGCTGAATAATATTGATAAAAATAAATGGTAATAGCACAATCAGAGCAACTCACAGGAGCCAAGTTGTTTTCAACTACAAGAGAATGATGCAGAAAAAGAGGTGAACTTTTGAAGGCCATACTTTTTGATCCATAGCTCCGTTTGAATCCATATTTGTTTCAAAATGAGATTCTCAAAAATTTATATGGAGTCATAATCTAACGTGTCTAGTTATGGACATTTCTTATATTTTTTGGAGGCCATATGTGACCATCTAAAGGTTCAAAAATATATTTTAATATTAATTTTAATTTAATAATTATATAGTTATATAACCAAAATTTTAATTTAATTTATATTCATCTAATAGGTTTATTTTAATCTTTATTTTACTTTTTCAATATTTTTAGAGATGCGTATACTTGCATGTAAAAGTTACTAAAAATAACTACGGATAAAAATAGAAAGTCAAGTTTTACTTTGTTATAATTTAAAATTTTTGCATGTCAACTCCAATTCTAATTTAAGACTTTTTTATATATGATTTGTAATTATTTAAATCATTTAATATAAATCAATAAAGTTATTATTTCAAAAACATTACCTATTAGTATTTATTTATCTTGATAACATTTTATTTTATTAGATTTAATTTAAAATTATCAACCTATTTTAAATTCAGATCTAGATTCAATATTCCCCCACCCATCTGCTCACTAAAATTATAATAATAAAAAAATTAATAATTAATAATTATTTTAAAATTTTAAATTTTAAATCGCCATTCTTCTTTACAAATTTTCAATCAATTTGTATCAAATGTAAACCAAAGCATCATTTTACTTTTCCTCCGTCATATCTTGAAAAAAAAATTTGCATTAGATTTAAAAGATACTTGTTTGGTAGTTTTACATTTAATTGTTAACAATTTTAATTAATAATAAAATACATCAGTTTTACAATTTTATTTTTCATTGTTAAACAATTTACGTTAAGTTTATTATGACTAACATTATGTGTACAGAATAAATAGTGAAGAAAATTAAAAAACAAATTTAGAAAACCCTCACCAACATGGAGAAAAAAGTTTAATATTTCAATTTTATATAAATTTATATTTAATATATTTTTATTTTTTGATATTTAATATTTAAAATAATTTTTTACAATTTAAAAATAATGGGTTATATCTTTTCTTTGAAAGTAAAAAGAAAGGGACTTCAAAACTAAACCGTTGTCAAATTTATAAATTTAGAAAACCCACACTAATAGAAAAAAATGTTTAATTTTGAACTTAGTGTAAATTTATATTTAATATTTATTTTTTCTCTATGTAAAATTTAAAATTATTTTATACAATTTAAATTAGTAAAATATAAAAAATAATGAGTTTCAAATTTTCTTTGAATGTAAAAATAAAGGGACTTCAAAACTAAAACCGTCATCAAATTTCCATTTTAATTGCAATGGTGACCATTAAATTCAAGGCCTTTATACATATATAAACAAGAGTTGTTTACAGCATAAGTACCTGCCTAACATGATCATAGCCTTTTTTTTTGGCAATGAATTGTATAAGGCGATCAAAAACAAACAAATAAATTGCATAGGTCTTTGAATTGTAAAAGTAAAGGTGACTTGGCTGAATATCTGTGAAGCTTTACTTATTTGTTTTTTGAAAGTATAATTATTTTTGGATTCGAGGCAAGGATATTTTTTGGTAACAAAATCATATTTGAAAATTTTACTGGTATTTTATACAACCAAATGAAGAAGTTTCTATAGAGAGATGATGCAGATAAATATATTTTGTATTTAATTGTTTTGAGATAAAAGTGGAAAATGTTAGGAAAATGAATACAATTAATAGATGATTATTTAGAATGCGGATTTTTTTAAAAAATGAAATCTAGAAATACATATTATAAATTCATCTATTATATCCATTTCGATTACAAGAATTTTTTTGATAATTTATTTTTAATTGCTTATGTTTAAAATTAAGATGATCATGACCTTTATTTTTTATGTTGGAAAAAATGCTTCAAGACACTTTAATATGTAAAACAAATAAAAATATCAACTTCACATTTTCTTCCAAACTTTATATTGAACATAGACATTATGAATCAAAGACTATGAAATGTGTTGACACACTAATACCTTTTTAGTCATTTAGCTAGGCCCTTAGTTAAAACGTTAAAATAAGTTTTTGGCAATGCATTCCTTCCTTCCTTACACTCAGGATATGATATCTACCTATGATAAGGTATCTTATTAGCATCACTAAGATGGTACCATGTAACCATCCCCTGACCACCCACACCTAGCCGTTGTTGCACAGCTAATCAATGCTCTATTATTAACTTTTATTGATATGTGGAATTCTTTTTCAGCTATTAACTTGATTAAGAATTAAATAAATATATATTTTGATTGTTTTCTAATAATAAGAATAACAATTTCACTTTTAATTTTATGTATTACGAAATGTTTTTTCATGAAATATAAAAGTAAAAACTAGCAATGGTAATAACCATTGACAGTAGCAATCATGGACTTAATGTAGGGTAGAAAAATAATAATTCACTTATATGACTATGTAATCCACTTTTTTAGAGGTGCAGTTAAGCAGAGGAATATGCTATAACTTTCATTTTTACTTGAACACTTATTATAAGAAACGTTGTATGCATCTAAATTGAATGGTTATAGTTCTTCGAAAGGTCGTATGTAGCCAACCTCTGCTATTATAATTTTTTCAATTTAACAGATTTTGGATGCTTACATTAGACACATTCTAGATAATTTAATCACTGTTTAATTGTAATGAGGAAAATAATAAAATATTAATAGAGTTTAATAATCTATTTTAATTTTTGACCAACAGTGTGTCCTATTTAATGGAAACAGTTTCCAATAAAAATTATTTTTGCTGAGATGAAATCAATAATACAAAATAGGGTTATTGTAGCAGACCTCAAGAAAAATAAAAAGTATGGAATATAACATGTTGCTATAACAAAATATCTATAGCAAATAATACAATTATCATAATTATTATAATAAATTATAATTTAAATAATACTAATTATTTAATTATTTTATATATATATATATATATATATATATATATATATATATATATATATATAATAAAATTTTGAATTTTGAATTTACTCATTTTATTTCTAGCACAAATTAAACTATAATATGTATTTGCACAATATATCCTTGGCACAACATAAAATATAATAAAATTTAAAATAATAACATGCATGATTAAACTATTCAATAGTTAATATTTTTGTTGCTTAACCAACTCAAAAACAAAATAAATGTGATGAAGGAATAATTATGATTAGTAGATAGCTTGCTGTGAAAGGCAAAGCATTAACTTTTATTTGATTATTGTCATAGTTGGAGCTTACCATTATTTTCATTTAAATGGCTGAAAATCCAATGCTGCAAAATCAAAAGTAAACTTTTAGAATAACTAATAAATTAGAGAACAAATAGTTTTACTTTATAAAAGTATAAATTAAAAACTTTTATAAGTATTTATTACTGCAAAATATGAATTAAATATTATTTTTTTTAAATATATTTATTACAGCAAAATACAAAATAAATATTATTTTTTTTAAATTTTTAAAGAATAAATACTTGAAATTTGGAGATTTATATATTTAAAATGTTTTTAAATATGCATTATTTTAAAGTTTAGAAAAATTATATAAAATTTGAGGATAAATAATTAAAAAAAAGTAAAACATAAATAAATAAATGAAACAAAAAATATTATTTAAAGTGGATGATTGTTGATGTTGTGTATCCAAGTTTTTGTTGTTAATGAAAAATTATAGGCAAAAAGAATGAAATACAAACAACTAAAAAATATTACCTTTCAATATTTTGTTATATATACAACCTAACCATATATATTTATATAATATTGTGTCATATCATAATCATTTCCATTCACAATTTCTTAGGTAGACATGGTGGAGGGTGTTTGGGGAAGACACTATGCAATAATAGTGTGGAATGAAAGTTACAACTAATATTAAAAGAAAAGAAAATCCATACCTAATATTGTCAAATCGTTATCAAATAAAAAGTTTGTCATTATTTAAAACAATACATACATTAAAATTTTACATGATGGATAACTTAACATCATAAAATATCTTTACAACATATTTTATTATTATAATAAATGACATTTTACATGCTACTTACAACGTTGTGTAAACCATTTAATCTATTTAATCAAAAATATATTTTAATTGTTAGATAACTTATCAAACTATCATAATAACATATTAATTTAATTGTTAAAAAAAATCATAAATAAATAATCATTAAATATACATCTCTTAAAATGAACAAACATCATTTTTGGTGCTTTGATTGTATACATAAAATTTATATAATATTAAAAATATGAATTAAAATTTTTTATAAACTTAATTCTTGAAAACAAAAATTTAAAACAATCCTGAAAATTAGATACCACCACTTCAATAATTCATGGACATAAATTAATTGTACAACAATAATAAAAATAATGACATTTCAGCACATTAGAATTATTATAAAAAAATGTCAGTTAAAATAGAATCTATTTGACCCAATTTAGATTAGACTGGTACTTCTTTTCTCATAAGAGCCCACTTGAGAATCCATCCAAAATCTCTTGCTGTCCTATCTAAGAAAAAAACATTTAACCCGCACAGTGAAACATTATATGATATATGCACAAATGTTCTTAGTATATGTAAATTCACAAGCGACTCAAATCCAGAACACAGACATAGAGGATAACTGTTACATTTTTAAAAATTAATTTATTTAATTTGTTAGAGCTTAGTAAGCACAGTTGTACAAACAAAATAGTATTGTTGACCACAAATGCTTACTATGGAATGTTCTATACAAAATTGCATGGCAACTAGTATTGTCGACAGCACGCCAAAAACTAGGATATTATTGCCCGGCTGGATCACGGGGAGTCGTTTTGATTTCATATGCTTGAGCTTCTTGTTTTTTTGTCTTCAGGCTGAACAAGGGTCCCATTACGCATTTACATTCCACTTCATATCTTAACGTCTTCATACGAAACGTTTCCCTTTCTGCCGACGATACGGTGTTATGCAATCCAAAAAACTGAACAGTAGTAACCCAAGGATATATTATGTCCAGTGAAGCAATTTTTTTTGGGGACAATATAACCCAAACAAAAACTAGATATATGTTTATCATTTTGCGGACATGAACAGTTGAATTGAGTTCACACCTGCTCAAAACCTAAGGAAGGACCTCTCATTCCCTATAAATTCTTACTTCAACTCACTAATTGTTTACCGATAAAATTGCAGGTTTATAGTTTTATTTTCAGGGTGAAAGCAAGATATTCATAATGAGAAAGGCCATAGCAGTGCTATTCATTGTTATGATTGAGGTGGCAACCACCTTTCCCCTTATAATGGCCTGTGGCTACAAATGCCCATCCCCTCCTCCAAAGACTCCCAAATGCCCACCCCCGTCTCCAAAGATCCCAAAATCCCCCAAAACCCCAACGATCCCCAAAACGCCAACGATCCCAAAAACACCAACGATACCAAAAACTCCACCCACCCCAATAACACCTCCAGGAAGTAGTCCTGCTGCAAAATATCCAATTGACGCTCTGAAGCTGGGAGCTTGTGTTGATTTGCTTGGTGGGCTTGTACACATAGGCCTAGGAGATCCTGTTGTAAACCAGTGTTGCCCTCTATTGCAAGGAGTTTTGGCACTAGAGGTAGCACTGTGTTTGTGTACAACGATTAAGGTTAAGCTTCTAAACCTCAATATCTTTCTTCCACTCGCGTTGGATCTGATTGCTTCTTGTGGACTGAACCCCCCTCCTGGGTTTAAATGCCCATCTTAAGTGGAATTTTAGTCTGGTTGTTATAATAAGGTAGTTGTTAACTATCGTGTGTTGTCATAGTTATGTTGTCATTTTATTTGAAATCATAAATTTTGAAGACATTAAGTAGTGCCTGCTGCCAAGGCACTATATGTTTTAAGTTATGTAACTTATTATAAATAATTTAAAGTTGTCTGAAGCTGTAAGAACTGTTGTTCAGGCCTCTTTAATTTTGAGTACCACCTGATATTAGGGCGCAATAGAAGTGTTTTTGTCTTACCAGACAGAAATTGCTATTATATGATGTGATGTTCTATTATGAAGTGATAACTTATTGTGGTGTATGTGAAACGTGGGAAGCAAAAGATCCTTCACATGAATGTTTGTTTTGATTTGATATAAGTAATGTGGAATCATAAACACATATTTGATTTGGAAGTTGATCTTCTTTGGATTTTAGTTTTGTGATGAGTTCCTCTTGACATGTGACATAAGACTTCGCAGTGTATCACTCTCATTTTCTATCGATTTTTTATGATAAATTTTTTGTTTTCTTGTCACAAAAAAATAATAAGTGTTTTAAAATGACAGTAAATTTTAACGGAGTCAATGTATTCACTTTTAAAGGTTTATTTAAAGTTGTTTTTTATTTTAGTTTAGATAAAGAGATTATTCAAGACAAGGAGTGGAGCTAGGATCAACATCAACTATTACTTAAACCTTGCTTTTAAAGTTTCAACCCACTCAATAAATATTTTCCAACATCAACTATTACTTAAACATTGCTTTCAAAGTTTCAACCCACTTAATAAATATTTTCCACTAGACCCATTTCAGTTCACTTACCTCATCTCCCCCTTCATTTTTTCATTGAGCCCTACTTCAAAGCAACATGGAACTCACTAGGTACCTTCTAGTAAATGGATAATGCCACTCAAATGTTTTTCCACACTAATTTTTATATAATCCTGGTAATAATTGATATTTCCATTGATATTTTTTCTTTTATAAACCTATTTTTTTATGATCACATGTGGCCTCAACACATGTACTATTAATATTTTCCTTTTCATTGTCACACGTGTTTTAACACTAGTCATATATAAAAAAGATATCAACTTGGTGGAAGAATTCTTACTTCAATCTTATGATAGTGGTTGGACATGATTATTTTGATATTTACTCTTCTGAATTAGAAGAGGAAGCTCCACCTATAAAGGAGGTAGAAGAACTAAAGGCCTACAGTGCAGAATTTATGTATCTTAGTCCTAGAGATTTTGTAGCTAGAAGAAACATGGAGGTTGGAGATTTTTAAAAACCTAAGGCCATATTTTTTAAACATTAATTGTTACTATGAGTAGAGATGCCAATGAGATGGAGGTCCAGACTAGACTCTATAAGCCTTTAAACAATCTATCTCTACTGATGTGGCACTTGATATTGAAATACCTATTTCAAGGGTGGAATTAAAGGAGCAAAACTCAGCCCTTTAATTCTAGTGAATCTTTATATCCCTCTCCCCTGGATTACGTAATACAAGGAGTGAAATAAAGTACAAAAAATAAAAAAGTAAAATCAATTATGGTTCAAAATTATTCTAGTTTGACCCTTCATTCAAAAGGGCCTTAGCCTTGAGAAGGACGTGAGGATGTTTTGTGAATCCTGACTGAAATTTTTATGGTTGTTTCAGTAAAAAAATTTATGTTAGTCAATATTTGTTTCTTTTACCATTGGTAGAGGCTTTCCATATGAACTTTGAGGTTTTATCTTTATTCTACATTTCTTCAAGGATATGGAACCTTTCAAAACCCACATTTTATCTCTCTTAATTAAAAAATCATTGTTATTGATTTTATTCACAATTCTACATGAATTCAATCATCTTTTAATTTACCTTGTGATGTGTTCCTTAGAATAATATTTATTTTATAAAATAAACCATCACGTAATCTCCATCTTGAAATACACTTGGCCTTCATGTTATATTTGTTTTTGCCTTAAAAATTTCATTGCTTTCATGTATCTTTCTTATTAATTCTTTTTGAATGAATTGTATGTTCTCTATAAATGTTACTTATTCTTCCATGCAGATGTTATGTTTATTAAAAATGTAGAGGAGGAAATAAATAGTTTTAGCTTTTTCACTATCATGAATAATAAATGAAAAAATCGGATCATCTATGAGTGAATTTGGTTGAGGCTAAGATAAAAGATTAAAATATAAAGGTTTTATTATTATTTGTAAAATCCAACTTTTGAAAGGGACTCACCCTTTTAAACTAGAGAGAAAGATAAAACAATGAAATCTAAATGAATACCTTATTCTAGTGGGAAAAGAAACTGGGTTCAAACACATCATGAATAAGCTACATAAGTACTGCAAGGCATAAAATAAACATACAATTGTTATCACCCTTATATAATAATTTATTTTTAGGATCTAAGGGTCATATTCATTGGTTTTAACTCATTATTTCATCTACCTTTCCTTTTGTTTCTCAAAATATTCCAATATCCACCTTTACCTAAGTTTGTGAATATGTGGATGGAAACTTCAAATGAATCCACTAGTTTGTAGTTATTTAATGAAACCCTGGCCAACAAACTATCATTTGAATTCAAAGTAGCACCATTAATTTTATAAATAGATTCTATGTTCAAAAAGGGTCCATCTAACTAATTTTTTTCTCCCCCATGTGGTCTAAAACTTTTACCTTTTATTTTGTAGAGACACTAAAAACTCCCTCATCCTCCTCCTTGGATTTCACTTCTTGAATATTATCCTTTTGAATATCTAAATCCTCATCTTCTCTCTCATAAACATTTATACCCTCCACCATGAGATGGTCAGGAAGGGAATCCTTACACTATGAGGATCCGTTATTTTTCTAGATAAATGACATGAACCAAAAATAAGCCTTATATAAAACCTTATTCTACATTAGAAGGATGATCATTCATAGTTAAGTTTTTAAGACCAGCTATGGTTTTAAACATTAAAATTAATGGTTATAGTATGTTCAGGGACACTTACATAAAAATAAGGATTCAATCATAAGTGGAATGAAGATAATAAATATAAGATTCATTCATTACCAACATCTCACCTACATCCTTACCTATAGTTGAAACACATGATTTAAACCAAAACTATAGAGGAAGGTATGTAGGTGTACCCAAATTACCCTGATATTAAAATATTCATTCAAGGGGTTAAAGGATTAAAACGAAGTATTAATCTAAAGGGGATGATTATCGATGAATAAGATATAATATTTCATGATTATATTCCTATCTCCAGGAAGGTTAAATACTAGTATGAATAAACCTATATCACATGGGTAGATGTCCAGCCTATTTTTCATGAAAAGTCTCTAATTCTCATTAATCCTTTTAGGAAGCACTAGAAGGATTATCCAAATCCTATTGAATCTGCATATAATCCCTATCATCAATCCATTCTTCATTTTCTATCACCTCTGTAATCTCATTCTATAGATAATGGATTTTCATGCTTCACTTAGCTAGGTTTAATGTATTTTAAATCCTTTTTGACACCACTTAAATGAATTAGTTAGCATTGATCCTCCTATATCAGATAGTACTAGCGGACATAATATTATTATATCCTAAATATCCCTTTATACTAGTATGATCATCCATAATAAGACCTCCATACTTTGGATCCCCCAAATTTGGACACTAATAACTCCCCTTTCTAATCTTAGCTGACCTTGAATCTCCCTTATCCACATATCCCTTAAGTAGATATGGTGTCTTTAAATCTTTGATAATATTCTATTTCACTCCTTTATCATTAGCCTCTGTTTCTTCTATTTTTGTATCTCATTCGTCTCTATCTTTTATGATTCTGCCTTCCAGTTAGTCTTATCAATACTAACTGAAACCCTCCCTAGATTTTTAGTTTCATTCATTATTGATATTAAATTTGCATCCCTAGTCATATATTTACCATAATACCAAATAGAATATAATTTTTTTAGCAATATAATCACATAAAATATCATGATGAGGATAACAATGATAGCTATAAGGAAAGAACATTTGTAGATTAAACAAGGTGGTGATACATGACTACATGTAAAATTTTCTGAATAAGGTGATGTTTAGGAGGTAAGATATTTAAAGCAATTATAAATGGTGGTATTTTTAAAAATTTGTTTTGTAAAGAAATGGTAGAAAAACTAGGTCTACAATGTAAAAAATAATTGGAATGAATTTATTGTAAATATTGTAATTTTTATTTATAATAAAAATTGGATATATTCTCAGGTATGGATAAAAATTATTTTTAATAATTTTTTCACTTCTTTTTCTTGATGAGATTCACCAATAATCTTGATCAATAATTACTTCCATGAATGGATCTAGTAGGGGGAGGGGTGTGGGATGGGGGGTCATACATGGAGGGCGCGTATCCTTCCTAAATATTATAATTTAGGAAAATTTTAGTTTGATCTAATATCCCGTCTTCTTAAATGGATATCAATGCCCTTATGAGGGAAGCAAGGAAGTAAAATCTTCAAGACACTAAATTGAGAGGCATAAGTATATGCATGCAAGAAATATAGAAAACATGGTGCTTTGATATATCTAGGAGAAATTAAGAGGAATATAGAGGTATTAATTGAAGGAATCTTAATCTTTATATTTATAGGAGCCCAACTATCTCTAGAAGAACTGCATGCATGGAAATAATTAACTAAAAAACTAATGGATAATTCAAAATCAAACCATGTACAAAAAGATACTTTATCAAGATGTTTGAAAATGAATTGGGCAAAGATAATGTTTTCTATATGAGATCCTTAATTCTTTAGAAACATGAGACTTTTCAATAAACACTAGCATACCAATTTCAATCCCACTAAGGAAGTTCTCATAATGACACCATTTTGGATCTAATTGTATGCCCTACCACGAGATTTTTTTCGAGGTTTTCTTTTAAGTGATTTTAATACAATAGGTAATCATGTTGATATTTATAAATTTATCATGTCAAGGGTCTCCCTAGTTATGATAGCATTTGTGTTGATTTAAATCTTACCCAACCCTCCAAGAGAACATCACTTTGAAAGTAAGAGAGATACATTAGAGTCAAGATATATACTATGAGACATCTCCTAGTTAAAATTAATTTGGACACCTTATAAAATAATGCCCCACCCTATTTAAAATACAATTTCATCAAAAGCCATGAAAGTTATAAACAAAGATTCATAGGGTTTTTCAAAACCTAGAATAAAGCATGTTATTAAAATCAAGTCTAAATTGGTCCAAAAACATTTATCGAATGAAAAAATATATAACAAGGAAAATCATATACCAGGGGCAGTAATAGAACTCATACCTCAAACACAAGTCTATCAGAAATAAAATAATTTAGAAGTTGAGGGAATCATGAAATATTATGGGATAAAGGATGATATTTATATTTTACTCAAATAATAAAACATTGGGAGTTCAAAGTGATAATGGGTGAATAGAAATCAAGAAAATTAAACAAAGGAAAATATTTTGTTAGAGGGTAGTAAGTTCAAGGATAACTAGACAAGTCCAGATGATGAGAAAGAACTATAATTAGAAATGGAATAAGAGAATACATGTATACTTCCAAAACCAAATTTTAATCCTAAGGGAAACATTGTTAATGGGAATTTATCAAGAGAAAGCAAGAATAAAAAGAGACTCAAAGAATCCATGAAATAAATTAGGTCTGAGACTCAAACCCAGGTGGTTGCACTATTGGTAATCATAAAAAATAAAAAAATATTTCAATGACTATCATATCTCAGAATGCAATGAGTCTCAATGTTGCATCCAAAAGGATAACATTGAAACAACTAATTAAGGAAAATAGCTGAGATATCCTAATGTTTTATAAAACCAAACTAGAACACTTATCATATGATGTTACATGTCTATCTATAAGTTTAAAAAGATAAATAATAGGGTGAAATAAAATGATAAATACTAGTGGTTTTGCTCTCTTATGGGACCCTAGGTTAATTCTCTTTCAATAATTACAATTCATAGCTAGTGTATGAGGTTTAAATTTGGCTTCTCTAGGTTCAAAATTATTCTTCAATCTGATTAATGTATATGGATCTTAACATAGAAGAGAGATAAAAAATATTTAAATAAAATAAATTATAAAATCCAGGAGGATTTTAATTCCTTATGAATAGTGGGAGGAGAATTCAACACTAAATTGGACACCTTAGAAAAAATTGTAAAGGATAATAAGTCAAAATGACTTGAATTTCTACAATTTTATGGAGAGAACAAAACTATGGAACTTTAATAAAAAAAGGTTCACATAGATTAAAATAAAAAATTAAAATGACCTTATCTTGCAGATAAGTTATAGGGTTTTTATCTAAAAATTGGATTAAGGGTAATAATGCTATAGTAATTTCAGTCGTTAACAATCTAGGTTCTTACCATTGGCCGATATCCCTTAACATTATGTAGGACTCCCAAAAATTATGAT
This sequence comes from Torreya grandis, assembly GCA_037957365.1. Taxonomy (NCBI): domain Eukaryota; kingdom Viridiplantae; phylum Streptophyta; class Pinopsida; order Cupressales; family Taxaceae; genus Torreya; species Torreya grandis. The sequence continues at coordinate 649,987 of JARHVA010007065.1, read as the reverse complement.
CCCCGTTTAGATTTGTTAAAATTTGGTTAGAATACCTTAAGTTTGTGTATTTTGTCATGCAAGTTTGTAAAACTCTAAATAATATATTTCTGACAAAATTTTGCCTTTTCTATGAAAACACTAGAGACCTATAGCTTGTTATAAGGAAATGGAACCAAATCATATTCAAAATTATTTTTAAAGATAAAAAGAATCTTTAAAATATAAGTGGAGATATTCAAGATAAGAGAATGGAATGCCCAAACTCTAAAGACCTTGTGAATGAAGAATTTATAACCCAAAAATTAGAGTATACCTACAAAAAGAACATTTTTTTAGAAGCAGAGAGATAGAGTTAGATGGTTAATGTAAGGAAATATGAATACTTCTAATGACAATATAGAATACAATGAAACTATATAAGAATCTTGGAGACTACAAAAGTAATTTATATTTAAAATTTGACTACAAAAGTAATTTATCTTTAAAATTCAGATGAAAATGTGGAATATCTGGTAATATACTAGGAAAATATCCTTCAGTGGGAAGGAAAAAAAACTTTTATGATAAAGATTTGTTTTTGAGAAATATACCCCATTTGGTTACCCCATCATATAATATTAAACTAATGGATAACATTTATATATAAAAATTCATAAGGGCTATGTTTGACATGGCATGAGATATATCACCAAGTCTAGATGGCTTCCCTACCCTCTTTTTCCATTATTTATGTAACCTAATTAGATAATAAATGAGGGAGGTGGTAAAGTATTCCAAAAACTCTCAAGATATTATTAAGGTCTTAATTAAAAACTACATGTCCTTTTCGCCATAAAATCCTAGATCAGAATCCCATAGAATTACCACCCAATATTTATCTGCAATACCATTCATAAAATCATATCCAAATTCATAGTGAACATGGTTAATTTAATACTTCCTAATATCATTTTTTAATAACATTTAGGCTTTGTGAATGATTTAAAATTATGAATGGCATTACAATTATAGATGAAATGATCGACTCCCTGAATGTTAATAAAATGAAAAACATGTTGGTCAAGATTGACATTTCTATGGCCTATAATAATGTAAACTAGTCCCTTTTCAATAATGTAATGTAAATATTTAGTTTTGGTAAGGACTTGAGAAGGTGGATTCAAAGATATTAATATTCAGTAAATTTATTTGTGATTATCATTGTCTCCCCAAAAGGATTAGTCCCATCCCATAGAGGGCCTAAGAAAGGTTCCCCCCTATATCTATATCTCTTCATTGTCATGGTGGAGGACCTGGGAAGATGAATTAAGAATTTAAAGGAAGAAGACAATATTAAAGGAATCTAAGTCACCTCTAATGGAATTCCCAAATCCCATTTATAATTTTTGGATCATACAATGATTTTTTATCTACCAACTATGCAAGAAGTAATCAAAACTAGGGACATAATCCTTAGCTTCAAGAAATCCTCAAGTCTTTAAGGGAAAAAAATGAAATCAAATATCTTATTTATTAATGTTGTCCCCAAGATATGATACATTATTAATATAAATTTAGGATTTGAGAATGTTTCCCTACTATAAAACTACTTGAGATTCCCATTGTTCCTAGGCTCTAGTATAAAGAAAATTTGGGATAGCATCATTGACAAGATGCAAATAAAACTGAGTGGGTGTAAATTTAGGAAACATAATCTTATAAAATGAATAATTCCCATTAGGTCAATTATTCAAGATACATCAAACTAATAGTTTTAACTTATAATATCCCCTTATGGAATCACAAAGGAAATGGATAAAAATTTAGATATTTTTATTTGAAAGGTACAAAGGATATACAAAAAATACCAATTCTTATTTGGTATAAAATATTCAAACCCATCTCATGGGGGTAGGGGTAATAAGAAATATTAAAATGGTTTATCTAGCTCTCATGACTAAACTAGTATGGATAAGGAGCTATAAACCTAGGGAACAATAGAACAAAACCCTCAAGGGTAAGTATTTTTATGAGGATATCCCAAAATGAATATTCCTAGTTGAAAATATCTCCCTAGGGTTGCTAATTTAGAATATTATAAGTTAATAAAGACAAGTCATTTTAAAATTAATTTTTAGGCAATTTCATAATGTGAACTCCATGTATTTTTTTAATTAAAATCTGATAACCCATCAACCCTTAAGATGTGACCCTAATTTAGACAATTTTAGAAATAAAATCATAATAAAATAGGGCCATAAAATAAAATGTTATTGGATGGAACTAATTATGAATCACCATAAACTATCATTTTAAAACATTTTTTAAAGGAAGACAAAACCTAGGATGAAGAATAAAAGAACCTAGATGATTTTATTCAAGGATTTCAAGTTCCCTATAGCTCTAAAAATGATTATTTAAATTCGAACCAAAATGGCTCACGAGGATTATTTTTTATAGGTAAGATATAAGGATCTATCTTAGACCCACCCTAATATATCGAATGATCCCTTTGGGATAAAATATGAAATCCAAAAAGATCGAGAGAAAATAAATCCTTCCTCTAGCTATCTACTCCCAAAATAATCTTAACATAAGAAAGACTAAACAGGAAAGGCTATCAGAGGCCCTTAAAATGTGTTATGTGCAATGAAATAACAAAAGACATGAATCTCCTCCTGCTTTAATTAAATTACACTTCATTTCTAGGGAACAAATTCCTTAACAAGTTAAGTTTAAGTTGGATCTTAAATGAATCTTTGGGGGCTAGTTTTTTAGCATGAAAATATAATATATAACTAAGTGATATAATTATCATATGGGAATTATGTCCAACCCTAATAACCTCAAAATATGGATTGAAATAAATTCCATAATATTCAATATTAAAGTAACTCATAAAAAATGTGAAAAGGTTTGGATGGATATAGACGTCATCACTAATAACATGTTTTTGTCTTCTAAATGAACTAAAAATAGTGAGGATAACTTAGGAGAAATATCAAACATGAATAACTAGGATATTGTGAGAAAAAACTATGACACATTGAAACTTAATAATAATAAAAAATAATGTTTCAACACAAAACAATGTTAAATGGTCTCTATATATACATAACATTTTCAAACTACTATCACTTATTAATGGTCTTTATTTTTTAGGAACCCATCAAGGCTCAATCTCTCAAGTGCACACTTTAAGGGGTACATCAAGAAAGGGGTGGGTAGACCATTGGTGCTTCACAATATTGTTGTCCCTTTGCCAATTTTTATCTACACACTTGTCTTCTAAAAACCATATCCCTAAGCTTGTTCTTCTCTATTTACATACTCCTTAGTCATTTCCTTCTTTTTGTCCCCTTTTCATAACCTTCAGGCCCTTTTGAACATTCACTATAATAGGTCGATTGGCTTGACCCTGTACTATTTAAGGTAATATTCATTTTGGGTATAGGTTAGCTCTTGGCTAACCTAGCCCATAACCTAGTGAGTTTTTATCCATAATTGTACTAGGTTGACTAGGTCAACCCTATCATCTAAAACATTCAAAAGGGATTAGGGTTAAATATACATATATATACAAGTTTATTTTTCCATTATTTAGAGAAGAGAAGAAGAAGTAAGAGCTATTATGAATCTACTAATCCACCACTATACTCGAGGAGCAATCTTAGGGTTTCATACTTTCTTTGGAAATACTGATCTTATCTGGTGAAGTCTTTTAGATGCATTGATAGGTTGTGTATCCTAGATCTGATTTTTCTTTGTCATCCTTACATACCACAACAACCTCTTGAAAAACATCTTGCCCAAGGGAGAGATTGAGGCTCAATAGGTTCATCATCAAAAGTAAGTATTCCTAACATTGTTTCTACCTTATAAGAGTAGATAGATATGCATTTGTACTTATCTTTGATTCAGTATGATTCTATATACATTGGTATGAGTATATGTGTCCTATTAATGTTTACTATTATTATTTCTAACCTGCACTTTGTGCCACAATCTTTGGTGAGCACTAAATTAGACTTTACTTGTTATTAGTTTAGTGAATATAAAACATAGGACCTAGCTAGGGTTATTACATGATTGTGCTTGATTAGAGTCTTTGGAACCCTCTATAAAATTGTGTATTGTGATAAGGGATCCCCTAAATGGGTCTAGAGGATCCCCATATTGGGCATGTTCTCAATTATCTAATGTATCTCAAATAGGAAGTGTATGGTATAATCTATCTTCTCTGAGTTAGGATTGATTTATAGACATGATGTATTTATGATTACATACACTCTGGTGAAACGGATGTGAATACAATCCTTACAAGTTTTGTCTCACATTTTTTATTATTTTATCATTTTATTTCTCTATATTTGTGATATTGGGTCGATAGTATCAGTATATTTCTAACTTCTATGCACATGTTTGACACATAGTCACATTAATATGACAATGTTCTATCTGTGTAGGCTTTTCATCAGATACAAACTACTATGTCAACTCTGCTGACATAGTACACTTTCAAATTTATATATTAGACTATTAGGTTGACTCTATTGACATGGTAAACTTCCATATTTCAAGACTTCTAAAAAATATAAAAGGTCAACTCTATCGACATAGTATATGTTACAAGTTTCAACAAATAGGGAATTGTATAACTAGGTCAACCTCATCGACTCAATTGCCAGAATTTACAAGTATAAATCAAGGTAATTCAATAGAAATATCATTTTCCTTTGCATCCTCAAACCCACCAAGGTTCCTTTCTCTCCTTTATCTTTTTTTTAATTCATTACAATTCTATTTTTCATAGTTTGCCTTCTTTAAAAATGTCCCTATATAGAAAACTAGGTCGACACTATTGACATTGTTCGGTATTATATCTTTTATTTATAAAAGTAATCAACGTAGTTTTTTTTAAACCCTTGATTTAGTATTATAGTAACAATAATATCATATTTTTCTATAATCGCTGCACACACTGTGATTTGAATCAACACTATACTATGTTTTAAAGTTAGAATTAACACCTATATGCCAATAATTAGCTCACACATTCACTTTTAGTTGATTTGACGTTTAGAATATATCACATATTCTAATTAAGTGTTTTTTCATTATACCATTTGTTTTCACTATTTTTTATATTTTATGCACACATTACTAAATCACATTATCTTAAAACATATTTAAACAATTATCTACCCCAGGCCTACCTACTTATATTTCATCATCAAAGAAGAAATCGACTTGGTTTTATAACCAAATATGAAAACATGATTAATGGTATTTATTGGAAAATAAATTGACACCATTATCACTATAGTGTGTGAAGTGAGGGGGTAGGCCCCAATACCAAGAAAATACCATTGCCAATGTAGATCCATTTTAGCCTAAAAGTCCTAAAACTATCCATATATTGCTTTCTAGTTCCATGCTTACAACCAATTCCCTATTATATTTAAATGCATACTCTAATAATCTAACAACATTCAAGATGAAGACTTATTTGGCACTTACTTTCCAAGCTGATTATTTGCTCTTTTGCTCAATTGTATGTTGTATTGTAAAAACTTGCATTGGCCAATGTTGGTGTAAGGTCTTTTGTTGTGTGCCTCAATTGGATCATCCTCATTGACCTAAATTATTATGCATTTCTATTCATTTTTTGGCTTTTAAAAGTACATGTAAAAACATTCTTATTTTAGAACATAGTCATTCTATTCAACATAGTGTCTTACAAAATGTTTTTTTTTTCCTTACCTATAATATTGTGTCAAACCTGTCAACACAATATTATTTTCTACCTTCAAAGATATAGAACTAGGTTGATCCTGTCAACTCTGTATTATTTTTTTCACCTATTTTCTGCCCAAGATATAGAAATAGGTCAACCCTGTCGACTCTATATTCTTTTTCTAACCTTTTTTCTTCGCAGGTTATAGAACTAGGTCAACCCAGTTGACATTATATTCCTATTTTCTAAATTTTCATATCCTATTTTCTATACTAGGTTGACCCAGTCAACTCTAAGCTCTTATCTTACCCTTGTATTTCCCTTTCTTTTGCATCACTTTTTATTTATACAGCCTTTCTCCTTCATCATGAACTTCCTATTTGAAGATAACATCAAATTGATTTCAATTTATATGATGAGTTTTACCAACCCTCGTAGCGTCTCCCATAAGCATCGTAGGGATCCTCTCCTAGATGAGAGTAATGATCATATAGCCACTCATGTAATGAATTATAGGAGCCCTCCTCATTCCTTTTTTCTTCATAATCCCCTCATCTCACTTGAAGATCAACCTGAATAAGAGTATACCAGTGAAATGCTCTTATTTATCTCTAAATTTCCTCAACATCTTGGAAAGTATCCTTCTACCATTTACCATCTCATGATTAGTGGTTAAGTTAAAAATCCTTATTAACCTTCTCTCACATTCTCACATGGATTTAGGGATACTAGTTTCTTTGATTCTTAGCCTCTTCCCTCTATTTTGAACCCTTCTCATACCATGAATTCTTATTTTTTGACTTCTTCTAACTCCATACATAATATCTCCACTATCATGATAGGTTCTACATCTAGTGGTCCTCTTCCAAGTCCTAGCATGGGATACAAATAGGTTGTTGGGATATTTATAGGTTGACCATAAAAGTGGAGGTTTTCCACATCTGGTATTAATAAAAATTATGTACATGGATTTGGTATATGAGTCCATCACTATGACCTTCCAATATCCTACAGTGGATTACCCCCACTCTTAATTTATATAAATATCATTACTTGTTTACTTTTGTCTCATCTTGGGATGAAATTTATTTAGTCACTTTATTATTTTAGTTTCTAAACTTTTTATTCATCCAATGGTTTATGAACCCCAACTTGCTTAGAATCCTTTCCTAACCCTGGGTTTTGAAACCACCATCCAGCTAATGGATGGGGTGGCAGGGGCCATCGATGGTTGGGATCATAGGTTTATTCATGAGGTTTTGTTTCATATTTATTCATGTTCCTTATTCCTCTTGGAACACTCTCTATGACGACCTATAAACTAATGATGTTCACTACTATTTATTGTACCATTTAATGCACTTTTTTACATTAATTGTAGAAATGTATTATGCTGATTTATATTCTACTTTTGGATGCCTTACTTGTAAATAGTTATAGTAGTTGATATAACAAATTGTATTCTAGATAGACATGATAATCCATTACATAGGTTTTAATATGTGTAATATTAATTTTTTTTGTTTACCCTATTGACATTTTGGGTATGTTAGAAAATAAATTGACTTGAAGTAGAAATTGTAAATTTCCACCTTTACTTATGAATTTGTATTGTCTCATTTATGATGAAGGTTTGATGTTAGAGACTAATGTTGTTGAAGTTAATTTTAAATCCTATGTTTTGGTTACTTAACCAATATTTATCTATGAATGGTAGACCTTGATACTTTATATTAATGGTAATGGTAATTCAACAATTGGTTTTAAGACCTTGCATATACAGACTATGAAATGAGGAACATTATGAACATACAATATAACTATTGTTAAATTTCTTGATATTCTCATGTTTATCTTAAAATATTATTGTTATGCCATGATTGGTCATGATATTGTAATTAGTTTTATTATTTGGATGATGAGTTCTGATTACTAATTTAGGTCTAGTCTTTAATAACATTGCTTAAAAAATTTAGTTAGTACATGGATTGATATTGAACTGGTTATCTTGGCTTTCTAAAATATGAGTTGTTCCTATAGTATGACTAATAGTGTTCATCAATGTTTAGGTTTATTGATGAGGAAATAATAGTATGTTTTATTGCCCTCTCATTGGTAACTATATTGTATGTGATATCTGGTTCTAAATTCTTAGCATTGGAACTTTCCCTCTTTGTAGTGGCTATTGTAAATTCTTTAAATTTTGAGTTTTATGATCATGTGGTATGCTCAATTGCCACTTAGTTTTTTTTAGCTATTAATCACTTCATCCATTTGAGGGTTCCTAAAACTAGGTTACCATTATATCTTTACAAGTAACATTAGAGCCAACATTAATCTTGTTGTGGATTATTTATAACCATTATGTATGGAGACCATATACATTGTTGCATGAATAAATAACAATAAAATAGTCAAATTCATGAAGTGATGGGTTCTTTTGCTAAATTTCTAAGATAATAGAACCTAATGAATTTTGATTTATTTACAAGTAATTATATAACTTGTTGGTATTGTTTTTTATCACATCCATAAGAAGGATTATTATATAAAAGAGGTGTTAGCCTTGTATACACTCTTCATATGAGAAATTTCAAGGAATAATATTTCCATAATGAGTTACTAGTTACATTTTGTCTTGTAAGAGGCTAGAATTATGTTATGGTTCATATATTTTATGGTCCATCTATTACTACAATTGTATAAGGTTGTGTGAGTTTCGAGTGATTCATTTCATTAAAAAATATGTGTTGGTTCTTGTATTAATAATCTATGTAATAGCTTGGAGATTTTGTGATGGCATGTTAAACATTAGTTGGATTATTGTGACTCTTTTCTCTCTTTTGATCATTGAAGGTTTAATAGTTATCCTATAAGAAGATGATCTTGCATGGGCTATGTTCTAGAGATTATATTTACTTGATTTTCTATTAACTAAACACTAGATGGAAAATATTAGAACTCTACATGATCTTCATATTTACATAATAGTTGGCTGAAAATTATCATTGAGTCTATAGCTGACCATATATAATTGATATGGTCATCCTTATGAAGTTGTGATCACTATCCATTATTTGGAGTTTTCCTTAATAGACATGCTTGGAATTATTGGGTATCAAATGATTTTTTAATGACTTTGTAATCCTTATCTTGATCTTGTATGTACATATGCAAGTGATTTTGTTTCGCATCACAAAGTGGTGTGGTCAACCCATTCATAATGTTGTTTTCACTCTTAGAATGTAATTTCAAAGAAATTTTTTTTTGGGTTGTTTCATTTAGTATCAAACCCTATGCTTAATGTTTTGGAATAATTTTTGATGCATTGAACTAATTCATAAAAATGTTCTTTATATATTGGTTGAGATGTGTGGTTGTGCATACTTTGGTTGGTTGTAAATACACGTAATTTGGATATGTTTGTCCTTATAGAGGATTATTTTATCTAAATGTATGCATATTCCCTTTGATGACTTAATGTCACCTATATGTCTATGATTATCTTACTAAAACTATATTGTAACCTTATATTATTGTGTGCATTTTAAACCATGGATGGAGTTATATGCCTTGTATAGACTCATATATGTCTTATATGTTTTAGAAGGCTATGTTGTGATCTTTATAAAGGCCCTTAGGCTCTTCGATGAATTAAATAGTAATTATTTTATGCAAGATTGAAGTGCTGAAATTTACTACATTATGGAATGTGTGTGTGTGTGTGTGTGTGTGAAGAAATCAGTAAATTTATGCAATGTCTTTGTGATGCTTAACCATAGCCATGGTTGGGCCAACCCTTCCCTCATCGAGTTGTATTTGGGCAAGCATCACCTATCAAATATTGACTTGTATAGACAAGTCAATGGAAGACTAATGATAATCAATTCACCCTTAAAATTAAGAAAATTATGTTTGATATCTATCGTCAACTTATACGGGAAAGTCATCAATAGATTATTATAACATTATGACCTCGATAATACCAAGGGTTTGTATCAAACCTAGAGGGATGTATTGGGTGAGAGTGTTTGATTTACTTGTGCAAATCAATGAGGCTTGAGATCTCTAATTTTGATAGAGGATATTGAGTTGAATTAAGATCTTGATCTTGTTTATATATTTGGTCTCTTATGAGTTAGATTGAGAAGTCCGTATCTTCATAAATCCAAAGGAATGAAAGTAAATAAGTGTGTGGAGATGTTTATTTCTTATTTTTCATTTTTGATGTTATTATTATCATGGATATGTTTACATCAATGATGGTTATTTGATCATGGATAGGTTGATTTCCTTGTGGATGTCATGTTGACCATGGACATTATATGTCCATGAGGATGTCTATTTTGATTATGGGTGAGTTATGAATCTATGAAGATGGCTATTTGAAAACATGGATATGTTTTGCAAGTCATGGGATGTTTATTATGATATAGATATGCCCTACATCCATGAGGATTTTTATTTTGAGATCAATTACACTTATTGATAATGGAAAGTTATAATTTTCATGGTAGTGCTATACCATTCACCCCATGCCTTGGCTAAGTCTACCCTTCCCCAAAATTGATGTTATGTCAAAGTAAGCATTACTATTTAATCAGTGACATGTTATATTAACTCAACTAAAAGAATAGTGATATAAGTTTGATGTTTTAATAATGATATAATGCCTTAGTGGCCACTGATATCTTACATGGATGAGATATCTAATGATGCTAAGTTATAATCTCTTGGGAGGTCCAAGGGTGCAGCTTGAGCCTGAAGGGTCTAGAAGGTAAGTTTTATTGACTTGCTTGGGCAAGTCAAAGAGTTTTGGGATCTCTTATTATTATCAGTTATCATGACCCATATATCCATGATGTGTGAAAATCGATAGTAAATTTTTTAAAACTCATGGAGATAGATTTTATAAGCCTTGTCAGAACATAACCTTCCTGAAAAGAAGGTGATTATGATTTGAGATGCCTGGGACTGATTATGTATTTTATATGATGGATATTTGGTGCCATTTGGATGGAATCTAAACATCAAGTGACCTAATGGTAATCATGTACCCTTGTGCTTCACCATCATGTGAATTATTTATTGTGATGTGAAATTACCTTAGCATAAATACTGAAATGCCTGAGTTATGTATGTGTGACCTAACTTCATGTGGTGACCTATAATTTGTGCAATAGTTGACCTTGTGGAATTTCACATACTTTTCTTAATATCATAACTATTTTATGAGCATCTTATATACATGTATGTATATTTTTAACTATAAAATGATATAATGATGATTAATCACTATGTAAAGGAGTCTCCCGCTTCAAAAATTAACCATGTAGACCATTTGTTGCTCTATGTTTTCAAGTTTTTTGAATGAGTATGTTGTGGTAATGTGACTATAAGCTACCCATGTGATGTTTTTTTCCATATTGAAACCAAATTTTGTTGATTAAATCTACCAAGGTATAATGTTGTGTTGTGTGATGTGATCCTGCATCACTTCTCTAGTATTGAGTATTGGCGGTATTATGAGGTTGAAGGTAGAGAAACACTACAGCCATTTATATTTTGAATAGGTATGGGTCAGGAAGTGGAGTCTTTCATAGGTTAAAAATAAACTTTTCCCCTTTGCATGAGTAGGTACCTAATTCATTCAGGGTGGGTACCACATGTGCCACTAGTTGGTCATGGGATCTTAGTGCATAATGGTCAATTTATGGATTAGGAATTACTCTAGCCACTTCTTAGAGGTTGTGGTAAAATCAACCCTTATGAATTATATTATTTTACCCTTGTGAATCACTAATTGGTCCTAAAATTTGGATATTTATAGAAAATCAACAAGGTTGTACTTGATAAAATGTGTGAATGTGTTGGCCTATAGAGTAAACATGATTTGGTTAAGGTATTTTTTTGTTATACCTATTATAAATATTTTATATTGAATATTTCTATATTATTTTGATGCACAACTAAAATGCATGCAGAGTTGGTGCTTTGATAGATAAATAATTAACCTTGATCAAGCTGTGTTTAAAATACTAGGTTCCCACTTGACTCATGGATAGAGTGACAAAAGTTGGGTGATGCCCTCATATGGATATTTTTGGATGGTGAGATTGATATCCATAGACCATTTTTCTAGCTTGAATGTGTGTTGGAGAACATGATGTAAGCCTTTATGTTGCATGTGATGCCCGATGTGTCTTCTTTGATATTATGCACGGTTATTGTGGGACAATACACTAACCTTTGAATGGTTGATCATGTAGTTGATTAAACATAACAATATGGATTACTACCCTTATGATATGACATTATTTAATAAGTGTTGTTAGGATTATGCATGTGCCATAATGTTTTAGTAGAAGATTTTGCTCTTTATTTCTGATTATGGTTGCAAAATCTCATGGGACTCAATGATTGTGTTTATTGACCTCATGTTACAAGCTTAGGTATGTTGACATTATTGTTTATATTTTTATTCTATGGCTATATTTATTTTATTGGAAGTTCCTATATCACTTTTTATTGAAAAGTATTTTAAGCTGTGTCTAATAAATTTTGCTTCGAATGTTGTTTTCCTATTATGTTAATTAATAACCTTCATAAAATTGTAGGAATGATTAATAAGTGTAGTGATATCTGAGAATAATTGATAGTTATTTATATGAAATTATGATATTTAAGAACATTTTTTGTTTGGTGAACCTGTTATGTCTTTTTTTTTCAAATTTTAATGTTGTTGTTGGCCTTTTTAAGGCATACAAGTGGAAGAGTTCTAACCAAGTTGGGAGACTTGGTGGAATTTTTTATTGTGATAGTGTTTTTTAAGTGTTATTTTTACCTTTTAGTATCGTGATGTAAATGTGAAGTAAGGAAGGAGGCCATTACATGGCCCAATGAACTAGATAATGTGACTGTCTTGATGACAGTAGATATGAATGCTAGTGTGATATGGTTGAGGCATATCCACCCCTCAACAGGAGGAGAGATTATCTAGAAGTATTGATTGGTTTAGTTGGAGTTTTTTAGATAATTTTATATTTAACTATTGATAGTCACCAGAATGTATCTTCTTTAAGGAGCGAAGGATGTCACGACTCGACCTAGTATCCTTCTATAGGCATTTTATTATAGAATGTTTAAGCCTATTTTCTAGCACTAGACTGTCGGTTATTGGTCTTGGATTTATTTCATTTGGTACGATGTGAGTTGTTTAGGTAGCTATTATGGTTAGGCTATACAAGGGTTGATGATGCCCACATTTGGATTCATTTTAACTTGACATACTTATACCACTTCTATTGGATTCATTTATCCTAATATGTATATTAGTTTAGCTTAGTATATTATTATGTTATGATTCTTCCCTTGGATAATTTAAATGGTTATTTAGATATCATTAGCTCATTTATAGGTGACTTATGATTTATTTTTGTCTAGCTAAATGGTAATGATGGATTTTGACCTATTGACTACAAGTTGATGGATATGTTATGTTAATTTATTGCACTTGATGATAAATGGACTAGATGATGTAATTAATTTTTTATTATAAATTTTTATTACTTTATTTACTATAGATCAATTATTTGTGATGCATAATCAATTTTTATAGGTACCTGATGTGAGCTAGGATGGATGACAATGTCAACACTTAGGATGACGAAGTAGTTCTTGAGCAGTCGATTGGGTTCAAATAGGTATATGTGTGTTTTTGATTTGGTCTCTTGCCATCAGATAATTATGTCATCTTCATTTTTGTAATAAATTTTTTTTTCATGCTTAGTCATGATATTATTATTATTATTGTGTACCAACATGTTATTGTTATGTTTTCTTGTGCCTTCTCTCTCTCTCCTCTCTCTCTCCCTCTCTCTCTCTCTCTCTCTCTCTCTCTCTCTCTCTCTCTCTCTCCTCTCTCTCTCTCTCTCTCTCTCTCTCTCCTCTCTCTCTCTCCTCTCTCTCTCTCTCTCTCTCTCTCTACCCCCCCCCCCCACTCTCTCTCTCTCTCTCTCTCTCTCTCTCTCTCCTCTCTCTCTCTCTCTCTCTCTCTCTCTCTCTCTCTCTCTCTCTCTCTCTCTCTCTCTCTCTCTCTCTCTCTCTCTCACACACACACACACACACACACACACACACACACACACATCACCAGCTAGGAATTATTGAGTTAGCTAGTTTGCATGGTAACCTAGACATCTAAAAACTAGAGTGGACTCACCTAAATCTCTCTATGTCCCTAACTTGGACATTGAGTTGACCATACTTTATATTTATTTATATGGTTTAAACTTGGAGGAAAATGGAATTATTAAGGTTGGTGAATTTTATCTATTTGAATCGTGGGGTAAAAAATTTGGGGGAGTATTTTATCTCTCATTAGAATTAAATTCCTAAATTCAATGGGTAAGCTATGTGGTTCTTAGTGTATGGGGAAAGGAGAGAGGGGACATAGGGGTCGATGACTTGGGGGAGGAGTGCTGGGTATGGGTGTGAAGGGGAAAGACAAGGAAGGGATGGAGTGGAGGCTAGTTGGTGGTGGAAGGAGACTATGATCCCCTTGACAAGCAAGACAAAAAGTCATTGCCCAAATTTTTTTTGGCCTGAGATTTTCTATTTAGGCTTGGGAGTTTGATCTCTTTTTACTTGGGCAAAGGAAAAGAAATAGAGTGAAAGGATGGTGTAGTAGAGAAAGAGGCACACTAGGGATTATTTTAAATCCAAGTTTGTGAAATAAATAATAAATGTATGAAGGAAAAATATGTTTCCTCTTTAACATAATACTGAATATTAGGAGGATGGGTGTGGGAGGAGAGACAAGGATGATGTAAGAAAGAAAATAAAGAGATGACATGTAGGGGGAATGAATAGCATATATAGGATGTAGGGAGGAAGGAAGAACAATATTTTTGTACTATAATTTTTTTCGGTTCAAATCTCTTTTACTCTACAAAGAGTGGAAGATAATGGGTTAGATAAAGTGGATGGTTGGAGTATGAGAGATGTAGAGAGAATGCTATTCTTACTACCCATAGATTTTGGGCATGGTATTTATTGTTCTTTTTTTGTTTGGATATATTATTATTATGGAAGTGAACTAAGTAAATTAGAGGAAACATTATATCCTCCCCTAATGCACAACCAATAGGAAATGCCTCTATATACTTGATTATGGAAATAAATAGTAAATGTATGATAGAAACTATGTTTTCCTTTTTAATGCTAGATCAGTGTGGACTCAAACATTATTTGCCTCATATTTTGTATTGCAACTTGTTGGCTTGAATTCATTGTCACTGTTGTGAAGAGGTTTATGGATGTGATGCCAAAAACCTGATGGCATGGTCTTCCTTCAAATTGTTTTGTTGTTTTGACCTATAATTGTTAAAGTAAGTGAATTAAACATTACATTGTCTATGTTGGGTTTTATTAGACTATATAATTCATTTTTGAAATAAATATGCCTCTTCATTGCATTCAAAATTTAACTTATAACTATTACATTTTTATTATGTGTGGATAATTATATTTTTTAGGTGAACCAAAGTTGTCATACCTTATTTATCTCAAATGGAGCACTTGTATGGGTTTATTTCTTGTTAAATACAAACATCTCAAGATGATTCCAATTTTTACCAAGTGTATGAATATTACATAACTTGTTATGTCTGTGCTGAAGTATACATAAATATTGGTCACTGTACCTTCTTTTTAGAAAATAAAAATATGTATTTGATTTTGGTGAATTAAATAATTTGGTGGACTATTCTTCCTTTACCATGAATTCCAATTCTTACCCTCCTTCTCACACTAGAAAATGTGGCATGAATCTTGGCTTACACATGAGGGTTGTAAAATAATAATATGTGTATTCATTATTAAAATATGAATGGGTTTTTAATTATGACTAGCTCTACCTTCTTGGTTTATTGGTTGGGTTTATTATGGGAGTGGATCATATATATTTAAATGATATGGTTTTCCCTCTTATGGTAATTTTATATTTTCATTAGGATATTCTCCTATGTGATTTTAAAACTCATCATAGCTATGTGTGGGTTTTAGGGGTGAAGCCCTAGTTGATTTGGTCAACCTTTAAGTCATATTAACTATTAATTAATCACTCTCTAATGATTGGTTGTTTTTATTAAACTGATAAACTTGATTTTTGACTCAGGGATCATATGAGGTCATGACACTGAATGATGATCACACAAATCCTTTATATCGATTGTTCACTTTCATATCTATTTTTAGCTCATGAAAGTTTCTTGAATACTTATGTTATCATTATGTAAAATATTGTGTAGGACTGGAAGTCATGTTGAATGTGTTGATTGGTATTATGAGTTGACTAGTGCGAATGAATGATTATTTTGAGACTATAATATTGTGTTAAGTATACATTGTTTGTATTATAATTTCCATTTTTATAATATTAAATGATTGGTTGAATGGTTTTTTTATTGTATAATCATCCTTTGACTAGGATTAAATAGATAACCTATAATGTGTGATTATGAGCATGGGATATGGATTGGTAGTTGGGATATTTATAGGCTCGACATAAACATGGAGGTTTTTTGAGTATGGTATTATCAAATGTTATGGACATGGATTTGGTTAATGAATTCATTGCTATGAATTTTGAATAGCCTATAGTGGATTACCACCGCTCCCACATAGTATAAATGTCATTACTTATTTACTTTTGTCTCATATTGGGATGATGTTTTGTTAATCACTTGCCTATTTTGTTTTCTACATTATGTTTAGTCATCCAATGGATTAGGAACTATGAATTTCTCATAATCCCTCCCTAACCCTAATTTCTAAAACCACCATCCAGTTGATGGATGGAGTGGTAAGGGCCATTGATGGTTGGGAACATAGGGTTGGTGATGAAGCTTTATTTCATATATATCCATGTGCTTTATTCCTCTTGGGACACTCTTGATGATGACCTATCAACTAAGGATGATCACTACTACTTATTATAATATTGCATGCACTTATTGACATTAATTACAATAATATATTATGCTAATTTATATTCTACTTTTGGATGCCTCACTTATAAATAGATATAGTACTTGCTAAACAAAAATAAATTTTGGATAGACAAGATAATCCATTACACATATTTTAATATGTGCAAGTTTACTTTATGTTTTTTACCCTATTGACATTGTGGGTATGTTAGTAAATAAATTGAATTGAAGTAGAAATTGTAAATTTAGGCCCTTATTCATGAATTTTTATTACCTCATTTATGATGAAGGTTTGATGTTAGATATTAATGTTGTGGAATTTAATTTTAAATCCTATGTTTTGGTTAATTAACCAATACTTTTCTATGAGTGCTAGAACTTGATACTGCATAGGAATGATAATGGTAATTCAAAAAATCATTGTAAGACCTTGCATATAAAAATTATGAAATGAGAAAAAATAGGAACATGCAATATATCTATTGTTCAATTTATTGACATAATTGTGCTTATCATAAAATGTTCTTGTTATGATATGATTGGTCATGATATTGTAATCAGGGCTATTCTTTCGATGATGAGTTATGATTACTAATTTAGCTATATTTTTTAATAACATTAGTTAATAAATTTACTTAGTACATGGATTGATGTTTAATTGTTTATCTTCACTTGCTAAAATCTGAGTTGTGCATGTTGTATGCCTAATACTAGTCAACAATGTTTAGATTTATTGATGAGGAAAGATTAGTATGTATTATTTCCCTCACATTGGTAACTATGTTGTAGATAGTATCTGGTTATAACTTCTTACCATTGGAACTTGCCCTATTTATATTGGTTGTCATAAATTCTTTAAATTTTGAGTTTGATTATCATGTGGTATGCTAAATTACCACTTAGTTATTTTATAATTGTTAATCACTTCATCCATTTGAGGGATGATAAAATTAGGATACCATTATATCTTTTTTGGTAACATTAGAGCTAACATTAAGTTTGTTATGGACTATTTCTAACCATTATGTACTCAACCCATATATTTATTGTTACATGAAGCAATAACAAGAAAATATAAATTCATGATGTGATAAGTTATTTGGTTTAATTTCCAAGATAGAGGAAACTAACGAAGTTTGATTTATTTACAAGTAGTTATGGAACTTGTTGGTATTGGTTTTTATCACTTCCACAAGAAGGATTATTAAATAAAATTGGGCTTATCCTTGTATATACTCTTCATATGACAACTTGAAAGGAACCATATTTCCAAAATGAGTTATTAGTTACATTTTGTCTTGTAAGAGGTTGGAATTGTGTTATTGTTCATATATTTTATGGTCAAATTGTTACTACAGTTGTACAATGTTGTGTGATATTTCTTGTGGGCCAATAAGTGTGAGCCTTGAGCTATTCACTACATTAAAAAGGATTTGTTGGGTCTTGTGTTAATGATATATGTAATAGCTTGGGAATTTCATGATGGAATGTTAAACATTGATTAGATTATTTTGACTCTCTACTCTCTTTTCATCATTGAAGGTTTAATAGTTAGCCTATAAGATAGATGATCGTGGATGGGCTATATTGTAGAAATTATCTTGACTTGATTTTCTATTAACTAAACGCTAGATGAAAAATCTTTGAACTCTACATGATATTCATATTGATGTAATAGATGGATAAAAAATATCAATGAGTTCATAGTTAACCATATATCATTGATATGGTGGTCCTTATGAAGATGTGATCATTGTCTATTATTTGGTGTCTCACATAATGGATATGCTTTGAAGTATTGGGAATCAAATGATTTTTGATGCATGTGTAATCGTTGTCTCGATCTTCCATGTGCATAAGAAAGAGATTTAGTTTTTCATCACAAAGTGGCATGGTGAGCCCATGCATAATGATGTTTGCACTGTTATAATGAAATTCCAAATAATTATTTTTGGGGGGTTGTTCCAAATATTATATGTTTTCATACCTTCCTATACATATATTTGTCTAGAAATAAAAATAATAAATAATTTTAACTAAACTAAAAGAAGATATAAATAATTTGTTGAAATAATAGAAGTGCAAAACCAATAATCATGGGTCTCTTCAAAGGTTTCCCTTTGGGCATGAATTTACACAAAATATTCAATATCTATGATATTTCCTCTTACACAAACTTTATATATAAATAAATATGTTTGAGATAAACTAATACTTTCCATAGGTAATAAGATAACATAAAAATCATATGGGCCCAAGATTTTGCTAATAACACATGATTAATTTTTTTTAAATTTAAGACTAAGTGGTCCTATTTCTTATTTATGGATGAGTAAGATAGATCAGTAAAAGTATACTAAGTTCCTATTAACTTAAGGTTGTTGGCTTCAAACGTTCACCCACACTAACTTACCTTACTTGTAACAAAGTTTATTAATAATAGGTAGTGGTTATAATAGTAGTTGACTGAAACCAAACCCCTAACCATGTCTAGAAAATAATGGAGACATAATAAATTTAATTATATAAAATTAAAATTAAAGACACTATAAATATACATTTGCATTTTTAAAATAGTTTGTAAGTACTCTACTATATTTTAGACTTATTAATTTACATACATACACACATACATACATATACCTTATATTGCATCCTAACAATTTTAATGATGATTATAAAAGAGATCTTAATTTTAAAAAGTATAGTGTAAGGCAGTATGAGAGCATGCCATGACACACTAGGGAGAGCCAAAGACAAAAATCAGAAGTATCATAACCTAGCCAAAGCATAGAAATGAGTCATTAAGTCACAAAGTCATAAAAAGAGATAAATTTTATGCAGTAAGAGAAAAAATAGAAGGTGGAGGATTCATATCATCAAGACCCCCATCCTAAACTTGGAAAATCACTTCCATCAAGAATAGGATCCCAACTAGTAACTTGGGCAGTGCGCATATCATCATCTGCTTATGTCTAAGTCAGTGAGATAGCCAAAGAGAGCCTGGGGAACATATCCAACATGTCTACACAGCCTCCGAGTGGTTCCTCCTAAACATTTAGGTGTAGAGGAGGAGGAAGAGGAGGAGTTCCCTAGCTATCCTACCTAGTAGAACAAGGAGTTGGTGGTTGCCTCCCTCATTACTACCTAGGAGGGGGAAATGTACTAGTATGGGGTGCCACTATGAGAGAGGCACCTAGAATATCTATGAAGATGCCCACCATGTGGTGGATGAGGCACTCTATTATCCAATCTGGGATACTTGGGTAGAGAAGGTAGAACCTAAGATATAGTACAAGGAGCATCTCACCAATGGATAGGAAATCTTAAAGATACTCAAGCTCCATAGCCACTTTATGGGCTTGGACATGAATCTGTAATAGAAAATTAGAGATGATATAAGATTTATGCAAAGCAAAAACACTATAATTTGTAGAAACATGATTAAACACATAATTATTTGTTTCTTTCCAAATCAGAAAGAGAATTTGTAATCTTAAAGTATGTAAAACTTGAATTTATTTGAAGAACATTGTGGGTTTGTCTCCAAGGATGATATGATACAAAAGGAATAATTTGGGATAGAAAGGCCTAAAAAAATCATAGATCCAAGTTTAGATCCTTTGAGATTTGGAATAGTACTACAAGAAATGAGGAAGCATCTCAAGGTGGCCATAAAAAGGGCAAGTATGAAGGTGGACTCGAAGATGAATGAGTTTTTGGCCAATTGGTAAGCCTTGGTGCAATATACACCAAGAAAAATGAGTAATCTTGGGCTCTAAAAAATCACCAAAAATAGTGTTGATGAAAAATATCCACATTTTAACAAATGAGTGCAGCCCTCAATGGGTGTTAATCTTGTCAACCATGTACAAATGGGGGGTGAGCCATACATAGCCAAGCTGAGGAGTGTAATTGTAAAAAGGGGTCTCAACATACCATTTCCATTCCTTCCATCATGGTTGAGTGGAATGAATCAATATTTTATAGAGCATAAAATATGGGATGGCATTAAGAATCTTCTAGTAGGATTCTTAGTCTGTATTGGCTAATCCAAATTTAGATTTTGCCTCCTCCCAAGATAGCCAAGATAAAAAACATTAGAAGAAGATATCCTAGATATAATGAATTCATCTGTGATAAAGTTTGAGGTAATTGATTCAAGGGACTTACACCAAGGGCACTTCATTGTGAGAAAAAATGGGAGACCACCAAAGATAGTGGAAGTTAGCAGAGGACCCATTATGAAAACTGGAGCCATTCCATAATAGTCATGTCTTAATATTTTATCAAGCCTTTCAAATGCTTTTGGCTACAAAGGACATATTGATCTGGATGGGAGACTAGATGAAGAGTAAATTTGGGAAGTTGAGACCTTTTCAAGATTTATTTCCCTTGGGTAAGCCTGAAGAGATATAGTGTTTGAATAATACCTTCCAAGCTTTTGGTCCCTCAATGGCATGCATAATCCTTTTAGCACATAAGGCAGTTCCTTGTTGAGCTATGTTGATGAGTCTTGTCCCTCCTACTTCCTGCATGAGATAGAAATATCCTAGGCCATCCTGTAGAATCCTTTACCTTGTGGGGAATTGCCCCAAAGGAAATCTCTAATTAATTTCTCTAACTTTTGGTAAGATTTTTTGGAAGGTACCTAGTAGGAGTATTACACATGGGTAGATGCAAGAATTTTGGAGTAGATTTAAATTTTTCCTACCAATGAAAGAGACTTGCTCACCCAGTAATTTGTCTTCTTTATAATTCTATCAATAAGATATTACCATAGTAAATATGGTGAAACATCAAAAGTAAATGGGATGCATAGAAATTTAAATATTTTATCATGTTGGATCCACTTCCAACAAAATTTATCAGCCCACACTAGAAAAGGGAGGTATGATTGTCTGTAGTAATGATTTTTTTCCACTAGATGTTGGATCTAGAGGCCAAGTATAAGATATCAAGACACTGTACTGCATTGTTCGCAATGGCTTCATCTTCAATGATTGTAAGGAATAATTCATCTACAAAGTGTTCACTAAGCAATTGAATATCTTCATGTGGATTAGCTACATCGAGAGGGAGTTTAAAAACTTAGAAAGGCCATTAGCTTGGACATTTTTAAAAAGATATCCAAAGTCCTCATATGTAAGAACATACAAGGTGGGAGCTAGAGGGTACCCTTGGTGAATGGAATAGAATAATCAAAATTTCTCAGAGGTAACTCCATTAATGGAAAAAGATAGTCGATATATAAAAGAAAAGCATCTGAATGGTTTAAATGAAGATGGGCCTAAAATCCAAAGCTCAAAGCATGGATAAGATAAAAGGCCATTTGATGTGATTATAGTATTTTTTAAAGTCAATTTTTATAAGCATAGAATGTTTCTTGGACCATTTGACCCAATTCATCCCTTCCAGATAACAATGATGTTATCCAAGATATAATAACTTTTGATGAAGCCCGTTTGTTATAGACAAACAATAAAATGCATCATATTTCATAGATGTATTGCTAGAGCCTTAGAAATAAATTTATAGGAAACATTCAGGAGGGTGATAGGTCACCAATTGAAAATCAACTCAGGATCTCCCTGCTTAAGTATGAATTTGACATTTCCTTTATTTTTGTTTTTACCAAGTGAATGTATATGAAACACTTCTTGGTAAACCTTATACAAATCACTACCCACAAGATCTCAAAGAGTTTTTTAGAATTTGTAGGGGAATCCATTAATGCCAAAGGCTTTGTCATTAACCATGTGAGACACTACTTCATACAAATCATCATGAGTGAGGGGCCTATCACAAATCACCCACTAGGCAGGAGTGACTTTGTATGACCACTGAAAGGCAACTTCACACTCGTCTGAGGATACTTGAGCTTTGACTACTTATTGATAATGGTAGACAAAATCTTGCATAATCTATGGAGTCTCTATGAGTCTGTTACCAGCCTCAGTGAATTTTAATTACAGCTTCATGTTTTTGGCTCACAATAATTGAAAGAACTCCTTAGAAACTTTGTCCCCTACTTTAAGACAATGAATCTTGTCTTTGATTTGGGTTCTATGAAGAGTGTACTTATATACAATCTGAATGTGATGCCTCAAGGATGCAACTCTCACCTATAAAATCTCATTAAAGGGATCTTTGTTTGAATCTAGAGCCACATGGATCTATTCTGAGGTAGTAGCAGAGTGAGAGTGTCTTTGAATTTTGGAAAGTTGGTGACCATAGATCCATATGAATTGAGAGATAATTTTGATGTCATCATCCCACTAGAGATTCCAACTAGATCTTGGGAAGGTCATCAATATAAATTTCAAACTATCCTAGTGTGTGTAACTATGGGACCATACTTGAGCAAGGAGGTGTTAAGGAAGAATTGTGTTTTATGGACTTTGGGTTTCATGAAATACCCTATCACATGAAACAAAATGGGAGTGTGTCTGAAAAGCCCAAAATCTGATAGTGCCTACACCAGAGGAGAAACATCATTATCAAAGGAGAAGTACGGTTGGGTGGACATCATTGCCCTATCTAGATGCTTCAAAATCTGAGTGGGGCCTTCCTTAAAATTAATCCAAGTGAAAAAAACTCCATATATAGGTTGACATGGTAAATTAGGGTCATAAAGGCCCCATTTGGTGCACATCTAAAACTACACCTCCATTTTACCAACTACCCATCTCATAGGAAAGTGGCCCATTTTGTCCTCAGGAGATGCCACCATATTAAAGTCACCACATAATACCCAATGGGCATCAGGGAGATCATCCACTATAAATCACCATAAATGGATACAATCCAAATAATTATTCAAGGCATAAATATTAATAAAGCCAAAAGAGTGGCTTTGAATGCTAAAAAGAGCCCAAACTGATTGGTTGGTGGGGTCTATACAATATTGCACTAAGTATGGCTACCACCTTGGAGAAATGAATGTGATCACCCATCCACATCCTACAACATGGTTTCTATGAATAATGATACTGTTGTGTCAGATGGAATTATTTATAGCTCTTAATAAAAAAATATGCCACCTTGACTTCTTGTAGATAGAAAATGTCCATCTCGAGAAACTTCCTTCTAAAATCATGCACAACAAACTTGCATTTTGGGTTTGTGAGACCCTAAACATTATGTGAAAATTAATTCATAGATGATGGGTGTAAAATGAGATGTCTTCCAATTATATCCCTTTAGGGGTATCATATTGATTCTATAGAAGGTGCCCACTATTGGCACTCAAAAACTCATATTGTTTCCTCAAGTTAGGGTCAGCCAAAAACTTTCCTTCCTCTACCTCACCAATCCTTTAAGGAGGGATATGAGATAATTTAGGCATATCCCATCGAGTAAGAAGTGGATGAGTGGATGGATATGAGTCTAAAGAATTGGGCATAGAGGCCTCAAAACCTTGGGATAAAATGTTAGCATCCAAAGAAGTGTTGACCACCCTAGGATTTTTTGCCAATTTTGGGGCTACCATCAGATAGCGTCTTTTAACAATAGGAGCCTAATCCTATGGGTCATTGCCTTAATATGAATTTCTAAATTTTATATCAACAATGGAGTTTGCAGCTTTGGTGTGAGTGTTTTTCTTCCCAACCATAGTCAAACCTTCCTCAGTTGGTATCTTGATAGCTTCAAGAAAGCGCTTGGGGGGAGAGGTTGTGTGATTGGATGCATTATTGCGAGCCAACTGAAGGGGAAAATCATATATCATATGGTATGTGACTTGGAATTTGAAGAAAGTGTTAGGCAAGTTGACATACAGGACTCACTAAGAGTGCCTTACATCCCTATCTTAGAATTCCACAAACTCCTTGAGGTCCTGGGAGAGGTCTACTTCTATGTAGACCCTTTTTTATGGTCTAGTAAAGTAAATACAACTTTTTTCAAGACAAGCCACATGGCCTATGGAGTATTATATCTAGTGAATAAAGTGCTAGTATAAGAGTGGGTGGCTTGGAAATTGACCCCAAACTAGGACTTTAAGAGTGGAGTGCTCTGAGACCACAAAGTCTCTTATCTAGTGGGAGAGAACCATTAGTGAGTTCCTAACATATCAAGTGGTAGACTAATGGAAGATTCCTTCGACATGGGATGGGTCATAAAATTGGAATTGAAATAAAGCCTTAGTCATGTTCTGGATGCTCTCTAGCTTAATGTCATGATATGCTAGTGAATTTTAACCCAAGACGTATCATAATTTTAGAGGGGATTCTCTTGACAAAAATATATTATTAAACAAAATTTCTCTAACCATTGAGATGCAAAATTAATTTTAGGAAT
>JARHVA010007065.1:610000-620000 GCA_037957365.1 Torreya grandis | reverse complement strand
AAAAATAGTTCAATAATTACTGAGGGTGTAATGCATTCGAACACGCATCATTTCTTGTTCTTTCAACATAATAATTATGTGTAAAAACTACATCTCTCAATGAAAACTTTTTTTTTTCAATATAAATGAATAAATTATCCATTAATATAATGTCTCTCATCCTGATTATTAAATATTTGATCGAAAACCTACATAGATTCCACTTTTATCAATCTTCTATTTACAACCGGGCTATTAATAGATCCACATCAATGATTTGTGTGTGTGTGTGTGTGTGTGTGTGTGTGTGTGTGTGTGTGTGTGTGTGTGTGTGTGTGTGTGTGTGTGTGTGTGTGTGTGTGT
This sequence comes from Torreya grandis, assembly GCA_037957365.1. NCBI lineage: Eukaryota > Viridiplantae > Streptophyta > Pinopsida > Cupressales > Taxaceae > Torreya > Torreya grandis. Next base: position 619,658 of record JARHVA010007065.1, on the reverse strand, counting down.
GTGTGTGTGTGTGTGTGTGTGTGTGTGTGTGTGTGTGTGTGTGTGTGTGTGTGTGTGTGTGTGTCCACCCACACACCCACACACACACACACACACACACACACACACACACACACACACACATGTATATATACATATATAAAATGTGGGTGTGTGTGTGTGTGTGTGTGGGTTCATGTGCAGGTGCAAGTGTGTATAATACAACCTTCTAGTTTCATGTCCATCATAAAAAATATGTTTATGCCATTTAAATTCAACATTTTTGCATCTATATTCCATGTCTTAAATAAAAATATCTTTTGTCCATTTATTTAAAGGTTCACCCTAGTCTTCTTTAATGACGTATATTTTATAGCCACCCTTGGGAAGAGCATTTAATGCATTTGAAACAAGTTTTAAAAATAATTTATGATAACCACAATCAAATCTGTATTTTAAAAAAAAATGATTATCTCAAACACATTATCTTTAATTAGGGATTAAAAATGAATCCAGATAAAATTAAGCCTATGAGAAACTAAATTAAACTAAAATAACTCAAGATACTTTCTTAATTTTTGGGCCCTATTGAATAGTATTATTTTTTTTTATGAATTACCAATGGAAAATTTTATCTACACTGAAAACCATGTTAAAAACTGATGTCTTTCATTCATCAGATGTCATAGAAATGGATTTAAAACATTTTAAGAAATGTATGACACAAGTAATGGATATTTTTAACTTCTCTAATTGTTTTGAATGAGTGGAATTATAGCTATACTAATGTAATTTCAACCCATTGCATTCTCTAAAAATTCATTTGTAGGAAATTAATTGTTCACTCAACATATACGAAGGAAATTCTAGTCATTATTTATTTATTAATAAAATGGAGTCCATACCCTATAGGGAATAATTTTTGCATAAAAATTGATGATCATAGTTTTAAGTAATTATTGAAAAAAAGGTTTTTTATATCAAGAAAAAAAGTTTTTAATAAATCCAATGGTATTTGATTATGAGATTACCTAAAATAAGGTAAATAAAATTTTGTCACATATGTGTTCTGTCTTTAGTCTGAAGAACATAAAATTTTGTTTGAATTATCATTTCCAATTACAAAGTGGGTGAAAGAGATCAAAAAAATATAATGGTAGTAGTATGTCAATATATAGTGTCTCATTTAAAAAATTTCCACTAATCATTAATATCGGTTGAATTAATATTGGGAAGGTTACTATTTGTGATAAAACATTCTTCATGTATAGTTTTTAGAATTAGCACTACATGGGAAAATTATGCAGGACATACATGCCTCAATGTTTAGGTGACCAATTAGGATGTTTAAAAATTTATGAAAGCATATGAATGACTTATTTTAGAAGGGCATTAAATATGACATGAATAATTTTTTAGTAGAGTGTGAAATTTTTCCATATAACAAAGGAGAAATAATCTCAACCATAAGAAAGCTTTAGGCATTTCCAATATCTATCAAGTTATAGACTAAAATATTTATGGTATTTCTTAAAGGATTACCAAAGTCAATAGGTAAATTGATGATTATAAGTGTGATGGTATTTCTCTCAATGTACACCAATTGTATACCTTATCTCATACTTTTACACCCTCAAATGTTTCAAAATCCTATCTTGATTAGAATTTTCATTTCCATGGCATACCTATTTCCATTCTCTGTGATTGTAATTCCCATTTTACTATCAATTTTTCCACCACTATGACATAACATAAAATGTGTTTTTCCTAAAATATATGAATATGTGGTTTAACATGAAATTTGAACAAAATTTTGGAGATTTATCTACGTTGATCTACCGTTTAGAAAAAAATCATTATGTTAGACTATTACCACTCACTAAATGAATTTTTCACAACTCCAAATAAAAATTTGCATCAAAATTACACTATATGAATCCTTATATGGCCAACTACCACCTCTTTTTAAACATATCTAGGAATATCTAAGGTACAATCTCTCAATTCAATACTCAACATGCTTGAAAATATCCTTGAAATTTAAAAGGATAACTTATATATAGTTAAAAACCTAATGAATAAATATGTTAAAGGACACCACTCGTTATCTGATTTTCACATAGAGGACACAATTTTTATCAAAATAGAACCTTATAAGCATTCCTCCTTGAATCTAAAATGTCACCATAAACTACAACTAAATTTATATGGTCCTTGTCAATTGATCTAAAATATGTGTTTTATGCCTTACAGGGTGCATATTCCCTCTTCATTAAAGATTGATCATGTTTTTCATGTATAATTTTTTAATAAGGTCATTGGTCAATTCCCAAGATAAGTTACACAAGCCCTCCATAAAGGTTGATACTTATCATTTAACCACTTACGCAGTAATTCAAACCTATGGACATGTACTCTCCCTTAAATAAAAATAGTGTAATGCATGTATTTATTATTGAGTTGCATTTACTCATTGAATGACAAAATTTTAGTGTAAATTGTCAACCATGCTAACTAACACTAGAATTTATTGGACATATTATTTTACCTATTGAGCATCTATAATAGACTAATGTAATCTTAGTACATGTTTTTTTCCTATTTATTTGAGTACTTGATGAACTTATTGTTATTATGATTTCTATGATTGGGTATCTAATATGGAAATTTGGGAAAGTTGTGTGTAGCCATTCAGTTTTGCTGGTGTATCACATGACATAATTGATGTCATGTGGTTATGTTGAAATTTATTTGTTTCATTCTTTATAGTATTGATTGGATTCAAAATTAAATTTAAGAAGATGTTAAACTTGGTTGAACTAGCCATTTCAAGTTTCCTGTTCATAACCATTTTCAAGAGTTTTCATATTATATTATTGTTAGTTTATGGTTATATAAAACCATGTGGTAGGCTATAATTTATGAAGATTATTATTTACTCTCAATGAAAAATACCTTGTTACAATAATTTAGATTATTATTGTCTTTTATAAACTTATTTTTTATTAGTTAAGAGGAAATGAATTTGTATGGACTTTTAGTTGTGTTATTATATGTATTGGATGGTTGTACTTATATGAGGAAAGAAATGAAATGTGGAAATTATAAGTCTAGTTATGATTGAGATGATAATGGAATTTTATGGATTGTTATAACCATTTATACGATTTCTATATGCATGTTTTCTCTTGTCTTAGAAAAGCTACCTTGGTTTCTACTATTTCTGATTGTTTGAAAATGATATATGTTGGTGCATTGATAAATATTCCTAAAAAATAAAATAGTACAATAGTAGATTATGGTTTCCCATGATCGACCAATAAAGAACTAAGATCATAGTGGTTTTCTCTTTTGTTAGGATTATATTAGTAAATTATAATTTATTTTTTAGAATCTTTACTAAGGAATAAATACACATGGCCAACATTCTCTGACACATTATTACGCCTCTTTCAGTATAGGGATTTTTATGCCAATTTGCTCTTCCTTTCAATAATTTTAATTTCATATCTATCATTGTTATTTGCTTAGTAAAGTATTTGTCCTTGTTATCCATGAAGAGTTTAGAGTGAACCAGTTGTTGGTTGAGCCTAATGTAATGTTATGCCATTGTGGTTGGCATATATTTTATTGAGTGCCTATTTCCAATATTTGTACTTATATGAAAGCATAATGGGATCCTTGTGCTTATGCCTTTAGACTTTTAATTGTATTATTATGTAAAAAAAACTAGCAACTTTTATATTTTTTAGTGTTTTGTCATACTCCAAGTAATATCCTTGTTTATTGATTAATTATACTATATTATAGCCTTAGATTCAAGCACTTCAACCTTAAACATGACTAAATGTAGGTTATTGAAATTCTCAACTGTTGGGAAGAGTTATAATATAGTTTGTTTTAAGAGGCTATAATAATCTTGGTTGGAATATTCATGTATGTGTCAATGTTACTTTTAGACTTTATTTATTTATCTATGTATGTGAGATAATGATGCTATTTTTTTTCCTATAGGTTGATTGAGGGGTGCTTGGAGCATTTATAAATCTAAGCTTTTGAACACTTATTACTTAAGAAATTAAGTATATAGATTCATTATATATATACATTTGCACATGTTATTATTAAATACTTACCATATTACAAATTTTTGGAATCTCATATTGCAAATGCACTATACTATGTTATTTTGAAAATATGTTCCATGATGTTATTTTCAGTAGCTTCTATTTCCACATTAACTTGTGAAAATAAATAAATGGATGCCCTTGAAATTGTAATACTACTCTTACTAGTTTATAATATTAATACAAGCATATCATTTTTGGATAGCATTATGTCAATTTTAGGCAACACACAAATCAATCAATCAATATTATCTTTCAAGGGTGTAAATTCAGCCATGACAGTCAATCATGAATATACCTTGTGGGTAGTGAAGACATGGAACCATACTTAAATGGTAAGTTATTAATTGGATTATTCTCAGTTTGGAATCAAATGTGACAAATAATAATAAATGATTATTAACCAAAATTACGAGTTGATACTCCATTTTTCCATGTATTGTAATTTGGATACTCTGCTCTTGGTATGCCTAGTTGGTCTTGAGCAAGAAAGGTTTTTATGGTAATTGGTTATCCATTAATATAGCCAAAATTTGGTCTAGATTTATGGCATTTTGATTAGCTTAATGGTTGATATATCATTTAATGAATCCTTTCTCTTTTGGATTAAATTATTTATTGTTCTTAGGTCAAGGAGTTGGAATGAAATCTTAGTGTGAAGACCCTTTGTTAGAAAGTCAATAACATGATTCTGATTTGGTATCACAATTAATGCTAGTACACCTTATCAGGTAGCATTTATTTAGTATAAATTAATAACTATTTGGTTGTGTTTGAGCTTGCATAGTGGTATTATTAAGGATGTTATGACCTCCTCATGCATATTCATTATTAATTGGTGGATGTCAAATGTTTATGTTAGCATTTATGAAATAGGAATATATCATGCCATGACAATTGTTGCCCCACTTGTTGGGTCATATGTGGTGCGATGTAATTCATAAAATTATTGTGCATGGGTGTAATAACCCTAAGATTATGAATCATGGTATTATCATTATATGGGTACAAACCTAAATCGATACTTGGTTATGAGAATGTAAGGTTCCATGTTCATAAGTTTATGTGAGTCACCTTAGTAGGAGGTTGATGTTGGCTACTCATATAGCCTTAATTTATATAAGTTTAGTATGATCCAAGGTTTTTTTTTGCATACCTTGGTTCCCTTTCTTAAACCATGGTACCTAATATAATAACTCCTTGTAATCAGGACTTTTTATTTAATTTTAACTAGTGACATAACCTGTTGTTATACAAAATCTCACCTTGTGTCATAATCCTTGTTAAGGATACCCATGAGATCAAGTGAATCCCTTGCTTAGCAAGTTGCCAAATCATAACCATATTGGATTATCAGATTGTTATCCTAGGACAAAGATCCCTAGCTGGTTCGACTGGGGAAACCGATTGCCTTCTAAGGTTTGAATGTTATTAGTGTGGACCCACACACTAATACTTCTTAAATGGTGTGCATACTTTAGTAAACCTATTTCCCTATGGAATCCTCTAGAGATGGTCATATTGACATAAGTGTCTCATTAACCAGATCCATTTATGGGTTATCTACTCATCTGGTGTAAGACTTTGTTGTTACATGGTGCATGGTACGGTGTGTAGTGGGTTCTACATGCAGTTATATTATGTTCTCTATTAACAATTCTTGAAAGTTTTTTTAGGGTTGTTTCATTTGGTATCATAGCCTATGATTTGAGTTTTTGGAAGTTAATGTGTATTTTATCTCACTTATTATAAGTCAAAATTATGTTAATTAATTTTTCAACCAACTTATTTTTTGTTATTTTGTTTTTTCTAGTTACTACTCCAAGTGAGGTGTGAAAATTGAAATATGCCTTAATATTTATCCTGTGATTCAAAAATAAAGAATACATTCAGATCAAATTGTGCTCATGTTGAGAAAATTTAGGACTTAGGAGGCCTAAAAAGTAAGGGGAAGTCTTATTTAAGGATTTAATAGTCTATAAATCCATTCAAGGAATGATTGGGAACACAGGAGCATGTGCTGAGTGATCCTGACAATCTTCCCTTCAGAATTGACCCAATTTGAATTTGATTGGGTGGTAAGTAGACATGAATTTCATGTGAGGGTGTTGTTTGTGGTTGACCAAGCATCAACGAGCTTGAGAGCTTTCCACCATCTAATTTCATGGGTGTAAAAGCCAATTATAATGATGATGCATAAAGGTTTGTAAACATGAGTACATCCTCTTGTTGGGTGTGATATCTATTATGTCTAATTTGGTGTTATGACATGACACTAGATTTATAAATGCTAATTTTTCCATGATGAATATGTTCTTTGCTTTGGTTGGGTTAACCCTTTCTTAATTTTGGTTGCATTCAGGATAGATTCACTTGTTGACCATTGGCTTATATGAGTGGGTCAATGGGAGATAAGTGGTCAAGGTTTTACTCTTAGAGTAAAGGGGAATAGTGACAAGTATATTTTTATGGCTTGTATGGGAAACCCATCACTATAGGTTTGGCACATTACAACCCTGGGAGGACCAAGGGTTGACTCTAACCTGAAGGTCTAGATTGGGTAGAGGGAGTTCGTATATGTGGGTGAATTAGTTGAGCTTGCATTTTCCTCTCATTAGAGGAATGTCTAAAGCCTTTATGGAGCCATAAATAATGGATGGTGGTGATAACCATTACTCTCCCCATAGGTATGACTACTATAATTTATTCCTAGTCAATTGATTACTTGGTTGAGTTGTTGAATAAGTTTAATGATGTTGGAATTAAGGATCTAGCATGCCCTTGTAAGTTGTATGGTTATGAGTGGAGTAAGGATGTCTCTAAGGGTTTGAATTACTCTTGGTTTGTAAATTTTATTTCAAGAAAGTTGATTTTTAGGGAGCCATGATGTTAATCCCTTGTCAATGTATGTTGAACTATCGTGTGCATGTGACTCTTTTTATTCCCAAATATCTATTTATATCAGTTTGATTGATTGAGTTATGCCAAGTTAGAGATTTAAAAGAATAAATAGCCCTTACAAGGCATTGATAATCTTATCTATGGTTTAGTAGGAACATCAAAAGGATTCTCCTTGCTTCTTTTTCTCATTCTACTAGCACTCGGTGTAGATTAACTATGAGTCTATCTAGCTGTAAATTATTGGTAGCTAAGACAAGAAATTATATGTTCTTGCTTGGCTTGTGTGTTTCTACACATATTGGGTTGAATCAAAAAAATAAATTTCTATGTGTTGTGTTTTAATACATGAGAGAAGTTTTTTGTTCCAAGTGATGGACTTATAAGCTAAGTTTGGATCGAGTTTTAAGTTGGAGACTAGGTTATAGTTGGTTGAATTGCAACCATAATACCCTAGAGGTGAAAAAGTATTATGGGTTATTATACCAAGTGCTGAAATTATATATATTCAGTTAGATTTATGCTCGGTTTATTTTGTGTTTTTGGTCCTTTGAGTGAAATGAAAGAGTCTATAGTTTTATCAAGCAAATAGATAGAATTTATTGATTACATAGATAAGTATTTTGATTCCATGATGTGGTTATTTGATCATGGGTATGTATTAATCCCATTGAGGAGGCTATGATGCCCTAGTTATGTTTCATGTTTATGTGATGATTATTCAATTTTTGGATTGAGTTTTAGCATCCATGAGGATGTTATGATTCTTATGGTTGTGTATAATTTATGTCAATGAGGATGTCTTTTGTGATTGAAATTAATATTATGATTGTGTAAATTATAATTTCCATGTTTGATGATGTAATATTCACCTAGATCCTTATCTAAGTGCATCATTTCACAAGTTTAAGTTGTGTTAAAAAAAACATTGCTAGTCAACCTTTGACTTGTTATCATGAGTCAATTGGAAGGATAGTGATAAATCTTATTGTTGGAATTATGAAACCATATTCGATCATCGTAGGTGGCTTGTATGGGTTGGATACCTTATGATGATTGAGATATAATACTCATGGGAGGTCTAAGGATGTACATTAAACCTAGAGGGCCTAAAGAGTGAATGTGAAAGTCATGGAGATAGATTTTATGAGACTATGTTAGAACACTACCTTCCTTGAAGGAAGGTGTTGATGGATTGAGATCCTTGAAACTAGCATGATGTTCCATGATAGATATTTTATGTCATCTTGGATGACATTAGGACATCATATAGACCGATAAGGACCATGGACGTTTATACTTCACTTTCAGTGTGTTTAAGTGTTGTGATATGGAAAACCTTGTCATAATCTACCAACCTCTTGACCCAAATGTGTGGCATAATTTTAAAATTTTCATTATTTCATGTGCATTATTATATGATGTGTAAGTATTTTAATTTTTTTGGTTATGTTAATCATGTAAATTTACAACTTCTTGTTTTGTATGAATGTTTTGGGTGGTACAACCCATATTGACTTGGAGATATGTATTATTTAGGTATATGTTCAGGTTTTTTGAAGTGATCATGTAACACTTTATGATGTAAGTTCCCTCCTAAAATAAGCTCCTTTATTAAAAATTTTCCAAGGTATAGTAGTCATGTTATCTAGTGTGATTCTACATCACTACTCTATAATTGAGTTTTGATGCAAGTAGAAGGTTTAAGATGAAGAGAAAACTATATATAATATGATTAGACTAAATCTAGGGAATGGAGTCTTAATAGGTTGAAACCCCACTTTTACACTTTGTATAAATTCATCTCCTAATTCATTTGAGTTGTGCACCATGAGTGCCACATGATGATCATGGGATCTTTATACATAATGTTTACCTCTTGGATTGAGTATTTCTTCAACCACCTCTTTGAGGTTGTTGTAAAAACAACCTTGTGAAATTTGTTTATGTATCCTTTTAAAAACACTATTTGGTCCTGAAATTTGGAGTTTTATGAAAAATCAACAAGACTAAACTTGCTAAAATACAAGTATGTGTTGACTTGTAAAGTCAAGCATGTTATTTTGGAGGTAATGGTTGAATTACCAAAAAAAAATGTTCTAGTATAAATATTTTAATTTTTTGACATGAGTTGACTGGTAATTAAAAGCATGTTATGTATAAGGTATTATTATATATAACTAATATTATTTTTTAGAAATATACATATTTATTATTGTTTAAGCATGGTTAAAATTCATGATGATTTTATCCTCAGGTGGAACAATGTTAAGTCCTAATCAGGTGCATTTTACTACTTTTATGTATTTTGTTATGCTACCATGAGGTAAGTGCCATGAGATGGTGGGATTTAAATCCCTATAACCATCATATGAGCTCATAATTTGTGGATAACATGTTCAAAACCTTGGGTTGGGATGTGTATGATTGGTGTGGCTTCTCTAATATTTGAGGTGGTTGGTGCAAAATGCTACACTAATCAATAAATAGTAAATTCTGAAACATAGGTAATCATAGTTTGATGGATATTTATTCTTGATGACATTCTATAATGAATGTTTCAAGAAGGTATGCTTACACCACACATGTTATGATAACTATAGTAGTATGGTTGTTGATGTTGAATTTCATTTTGGGATGAATGAAGTATGTAT
>JARHVA010007065.1:577500-605000 GCA_037957365.1 Torreya grandis | reverse complement strand
TTTTCTTGTTTGTAAATGCTATATGTTGGTTCATTGATGAATATTTAAAAAAAAATATATATTACATTAGTAGTTTATGGGCTGCCCATGATTAACCAATGAGGAACTAGGCTCATAGTGGTTTTCTCTTTTGTTGGGATTATATTACTAAAGTAGAATTTATTTTATGTAACGTTTAATAAGGAATAAATCCACATTTCTAGCGATATTTAACACATTATTCCACCACTTTAAGTGAACGGATTATTATGCAAGTTGGATATTCCTTTTGGTAAGTCTAATTTCCTATCAATAATTATTCTTTGTTTAGTGATGTGTTCATCCTTGGTAGCCATGAAGAGTTCAGAGTGAACTATTTGTTGGTTGAGCTTAATTTAATGTTATGTCAATGTAGTTGGCATAAATTTTATTGAATGCTTATTTCTAGTATTTTTACTTGTATGAAATCATAATGAGTTCCTTGTGCTTATGCCTTCGGGCTTGTAATTATATTCTCATGTAAAAATAAATATTAACTTTTATATTCTTTATTGTTTTGTCATACTATGAGCAATATATTTGTTTAAGGATTAATTATATTATATTACAGTTGTGCATTTTAGCACTTTAACCTTAAGCATGACTAAATGTAGGTTATTGGAATTCCTAGGCTTTGGGAAGAGTCACCATATACTTTTGATTATGAGGCTATAATAATCTTGGTTGGAATATTTATGGATGGGCCAATCTTACTTGTGTACTTCAACTATTTATCTATGTATGTGAGATAAAGATGCTATTTTTTTTTCCTATTGGTTGATTGAGGAGTGCTTAAAGTATTCTGGATTCCATATACCATAGAAATATAAGCTTGGAAATGTTTATTTCTTAAGTAATTAAGTGTATAGATTCATTATATACATAGATTCACTTATGTTATTATTAAATTCTTATCATACTATTAATTGATAGAATCTCATATTTTAAATGCACTATACTATGGTCTTATGGAAATGTGTCCCATGACAGTATTCTTAGTAGTTTTCATAACCACATTAACTTGTGAAAAATAACTAAATGGATGCCCTTGCAATTGTAATACTAATCTTGCTAGTTTAGAATATTAGTATAAGCATATCCCATTTTGATAGCATTATGTTGAGTTTAGGTAGTAGGCAAATCAATGAATCAATATTATCTTTCAAGGGTGTAAATTCAACCATGACAATCAATCATGAATATGCCTTATGGGTAGTGTAAAAATAGAACCATAGTTAATTAGCAACTTATCAATTGGATTATTCTCAGCTTAGAATCAAATAATAATAATAATAATAATAATAATAATAATAATAATAATAATAATAATAATAATAATAATAATAATAATAATAATAATAATAATAAATGATTATTAACCAGAATTATGAGTTGATACTCAATTATTCAGATTATTCTAATTTGGGTACTTTGCTCTTGGTATGCCTAGTTCATTTTGAGAAATAAATGTTTTTATGGTAACTACTTATCCATTATTATATCCAATGCTGGTCCATATTTATGGCATTATAATTAACTTAATAGCTGATTTATCATTTAATGAATTCTTGATCTTTTGGATTAAATCATTTATTTTTATTAGCTCAAGGAGTTGGAATGAACTATTAATGTGAGGACCCTTATTTCGGAAGTCATTAACATGATTCTAATCTAGTATCACAACTAATTCTGGTACACCTTATCAATTGGTGTTTTTAGTACTGATAAATAATTGATTGGTTGTGTTTGAGCTTGCTTGGTGCTAATATTAAGGATGTTATGACCTCGTCATGCATATTCACTATGACTTGGTGGACATCAAGTATTAATGTTAGAATTTAGGAAATTGGAATATCTCATGCTACGATAATGTTTCCCACATCTATTGGGCCATATGTGGTGGGATGACATTCATGAAGTGATGGTGCATGGGTGTAATATCCATAAGGTTATGAATCATGGCCTCATGATTTTACGGGAAGAAACTTGAACCGGTCCTTGGTTATGAAAACATAAGGTTCCATGTTCATAATTTTATGCAAGTCACCTTGGCAGCATGCTAATGCTGGATACTCGTATACCCTTTCATTTTGTAAGGTTAACATGATCCAAGGCTTGGTTTGTTGGTACCTTGGTTCTAATTTTTGAACCATGGTACCCATTATCATAGATCAAAAAATATAGGTGATAAATATATGGATAATGTATAGACATGGAGGCATAGTTCAATAAGGTTGTGAGACATAAAACAAATGCAACATTGAAGAAGTAAATGCAATTGACAAGTGTAAATCTGAATTAAAAACCTTTATGAGAATTATCCCAATTTGTACCATCTAAATGGGCCAATAAATAATAAAATTGAATCAATTTTATAGAGACATTTGGTGAAATGGAGATAAGACACATAAATATTATGTTGATCTCAAACAATACCACCTATACATACCATGTGCATGTTCTCCAACATCTAAGTTTTATATATTATTCAAGTACTATAAAATGGATGATAATTATTAGTATCTCATCCATGCAATAAAAATATATATAAAAAAAAATATAGTGAAGATCAATTTAGGTATACATTCTCACATGCCAAAAGTGAAGTAAAAAAATGTTTTGTCTAATGTTTCTCATCTTTTGATCAAAATGTTGAATCTTGTTTTACAATTTCTAGTTGTAAATTCTACAAGTACAAACTCAAAAAATTAAGTCATGCAAATAGACCATGCCAACTTTGTAAATTGTAATCTCACTTTTGAACATGGTTCAATTGCACCAATGCACTTGTACACTGCTTAAGTGATGCATTTTTATAAACTCATTTTTATATCTTCTAAGATTTATAAAATTTGGTTACACATTGTAACCACCTCTCCATGCTATAAATATGAGTGTAAGGCTAGTTATAAATGGGATTTTTTCTAGTGAAACTATCCAGATATTTTGTTTGAAGAGATGAGCTTTGTTATTAACTCAATAAAGATTGAAACTAGGAGATTTTGTAAGATTTGTATTAAAAATTTCTTCATGAGTTATATCTTTGTATGTGATTCACCTATTTCTACATCTATATTTTTAATTCATCTTCATAATCATTAAAAAATTATCTGATAATGGTAATTTCACATTAATTATTTCTTTTAGAATCTTCTTGTGTTATTTCTATGAATTTTGAAATCTCAATGGGTTTTAAGCAATATTTTGATTGTCTTTTATGTGTAAATATGGGATAGTTATCTTTAGCTTGATATCAATATTCAAAAAATTGTCTCAGTGTATATTTTTCACTCCCAAGGGTTTAATCATGTCTTTAGCAACCATTGAATAAGAGAGATCTCCATGCACATGGTGTTTTCTCTTTCTTGGACTATTCTAGTAAGTTTCTATATTTAACTACCCAAATTTATCTTTCATTTTTCCTAGGGTTATCATAGTAGCTTTAATTTAATATACTATAATAACCTTATTTTCCCTTATTCCTTTCCTTTATATATTCTTATCTTCTTTCCATTATTCCCTTATTTTCCCTGGTTTCCTTTCTATCTCTTTCATCTACTTTCACTTTAAAATTATAAAACCCCAAACAAAAACCATTTTTGTTGTAAATAGTTATGAAATATTTTCACCTAATTTTCACTTTTTTTCTTTTAATAAAGGTAGATCTGCATACTAAAAATATATGGATTTTGTCTTGTGTTATCGACTAATGCAAGGACTTAGTTCCCACACTATTGACTTAAAGTCACCCATTTATCTTCCTGACAATTTTTTGAGCTAATAGATATACATGTCAGAGAATTTTAATTGAGATAAAGGTATTTACCTTCTAATTTACATAAATAATAATGTCGTATAAGATGATTAAAAGATAATATTTGAAGTGATAAATATACCTTTTAGACTCAATGTGTAGATTTCATCACAAATGTGGTAATATAATATATCAATGTGCATCACAAAATTAAGTAAGTGTATCCATTCAATTATCACTTTGTAAAATACTATAAATAAATTATTATATATACAAATTTTCATTGCGTGATCTTGCATTCCTTGCTAGTTGTGTTTTAGGTTTGTGGGACCCTGTCAAAACCACTTGAGGTTATTTATTACTGGATATTTTTAGCTTTATATATTTTTTTCATGTTGTATTCTAGGAGATGCATTTATAAAGATCCTTAATTGTATTATATTTTATTATTCCATTTTATTAGGTTGTGAGACTTATCAAAACCTTCATTTCTAGTTCATAACTCTGGGTTAAAAGTGTGTACTATTAACAAAAATAAATAATATGTTTTTATAGGGATATCTAGGAAATGAAATAAAAAAGGATATACAACATATATTATTTCAGCATATATATGTATATATGTCTCTCTGTGTGTGTGTGTGTGTGTGTGTGTGTGTGTGTGTGTGTGTGTGTGTGTGTGTGAGGGAGGGGTGAGTGATGGGTTTATTGAGTCCAAATATAGATTTAAAATAGGGTTTGTAATTATAAATTAACTCCAAGTCTCTAAACAATTATTAGACTATAATATATTATCTAAATGAAAAATAAGTGACACGCCTTCAAAATATATTTTTGAATGTAAATATTTAAGGTGATTTTTAATGTCACTTTCTTTTTATTTAGATAATATATTATAGTCCAATCATTATTTAGAGACTTGGACTTAATTAAGAATTTCCAACCCTATTTTAAATTCATATCTAGACTCAGTAATCCATTCCTCCCCTCACCCCTGCAAATAAATAATATTAATTATAGTTTTAATAATTGATAATATTTATAATTATTTCAAATTTCAAAATATATATTTTAAAATTTTAAATATTCCTTCTTCTTCTCAAATTTTCAATCAATTTCTATTAAATGTAAAATAAGGCATCATTTTTTATTTTGGTTTTCCTCCTCAATATATTTTCAAACAATTTGTATTAGATTTTAAATACACTAGTTTGATAGTTATACATTTGATTCTTAACAATTTTAATTAATATTAAAATGCATTTGTTTCAAAGTTTTAGTTTTCATTGTTAAATAATTTATGTTAATTTTAAAACAAATTGGTTATTTTATTTCTTAAAATTTTGTTGTACTAAAATCAAGGAAAATTCAAAATTGGAATTTTAATGTTTACTATTATAGATAAAATTACATGGACATAACCACAAGTCAATAAATAACAATATTTGAATGTTAGAAGTCATGACTGAGGACAATGATGACACTTCAAATAATGTTGATACTAATAAGACCATTATAGATTATAGTGATCCCAAAATTTTAGTTGTAGATAAGGTAAAGGAGCCTAAAAAATATTGGATTGAAATTGTTTTAGGCCCAAGGGATCTTAAGGATTTATTAAGCTATAATATTATACCTATTGTTGAGGACAATGAGGAAGTTATAGATATCCCATATGCCATCCTGGAATGTACCAAGACCACCCTTGAGAATTCTCTCTAGGCAAGAATTTTTTGGTTACAAACCTAGAATTGATGACTTTTATGATTGGGTTACAATGAAATAGAAATCTATGGGGAATATTTATATTTATTCCATGGAAAAAAAATATTTATTTTTATTCCTTGGAAGGTTTTAAGAAGGCTCTTGATTATGGGCCATGGTACTTTTGAAAATCCTTCATTTCCTTCAGGAAATGGAAACCCAAACTCAACCTTAATTATGACTACCCTATTGAGATTACTATGTGGATATCTCACTCAAAATTACCAATTGCATTCTGGCAGGAGGATGTTTTATTTGGCATTGGTCAGGCTATTGGCCAACCAATGTCAATTGAACATGTGAATAGGGTGACAAGGGATATTTTGACTTGGAATATTCTTCTCTTGAGATGGGTAACATTGACACTTATATAAATGGAAAGGATCCTATGTTGATGGTGGATATAATTCTAACTATGAGCTCCTTTGATCCCAGTCATTGATTGTCAGATAAATCCATTAATGGAGCTCTAAAATGTCCTGATCCAAATACGGAAGGTAGAATATCCTCATCTATTTTAGTAGAATCCTCCCCTATTTTTCCCACTTCTAATGCACCCCCCTCTTCAGTAGGAAGGATTCCTTCCATTTGTATTTTAATCAGATCTTTTGATAAGAAGGTCAAGGATCCTATTGATACCTTTAGTCAGTCAAATTCATCTCTTATATAATTTATCCCTTGTAATATTTCCCCTTGCCCTTGTATCCTCAACTATCCTAAGGAACCCAAATGACTTTCTTATCTAAGAAATGATAATGGGTTTAAATTTAAAAAATTAAAAAAGGAAAAGAAGAAATTGGCCACTGATACTATCACTAGACAAAAATAAACTCAAATTAGCAACAAAAAAGCTTAGGTACTACCCAAAAAAGGTCTGAAAGGATTAATAAGGAGCCTAAGGTAGTTCTACTTAATAGGGTTCCAATGATTTCTATATAAAAGTTTAAGGTACTCTCTAGACCCTTGAGTCCCATGATGACTATTTCGATTTTAAATGGTGTGCTTTTTTGAAGGCTTTTTAATTTATTCCACATGTGTTCTAAAAACATAGGAGACATTAAATTGGAAGGAAATAGGGATTGATGTAGAGATTTCATACTTTTTTAATTTGAATCAAGTTAAAACTTATGATCATTCAAGCATTTACTTTGATATTTTTTCCATCCACTATCTAATTAAATGTATAAAATTTTCCCTAACAAAAAGGGTGTGGGTTGAGCATTTATGGGGTTTCATTAGAACTCAAATTTTAAAATTCAAAGGATTACTGATAGATTTGAATAGCATCAGAATAGAGAAATGAAATAAACTTTTAGAAAAGTGTATACCACCCCTTGGAGAGAAGGAATTTGTGGTAGGTTTTGGTTTTAACACCAAGAATCTTTAGGAGAATTATGACATGTCTCAATTAAAGGATAGTATTTTAGGAACCTGGTTATGTATGTAAAAGATAGGTTTCTTGATGAAATTTTATTGGCATTAAATATAGAATGACAATGGTCAGGAAATGGATCAAGAAAAAATGGAAAGATGTAAAAAAATTAAATATAATTACTCTTATTTATGATCGCATACTATTTTATTTTGGGTGTATGTAAAGATGTAAAATCTTAAATGAGGGTTTATGGGTAAGGGGAAAGGCATATATTACATTACAACAATTAAAACTCAACTAGACTTCTATTTAATTTAGGTTTGATTGGGTCCCACTATGGTTAGAACTCCATGACCTACCTCTCTCATTTGGGTCTAATAGAACCCTAACGAGCTTAGCTATGTTATTTTGTAATCTAGTAAGTATAGACCTTGACACCCATTCATGTAAAATGATATCTTTGAAAAGACTCTACGTACTTGTTCACATGGATTGTTTAGTCCTTACATCAGTTTGACTCAATTTCTCTCTGGATTCTTGCAACCAAATAATCCTTTTTGATAGATATAAGGAATTTTATCTTCAATGTAGGCAATTTGGCCACTCAATTGACTTTTATCCACAGAAAAATGATGTTAATGATTGTCCCAAACACTTGAACGACCCCCACTTCCCTAAAAAATTATGGGACCTAGATGGGGAAATTATGAATGACACTCCTAAGGACCTCTTGGACAAAATTAAAGACTAAAATATTTTACAATTAATATTGGATTTATATCAATAGTGGTTGATATCATAGTTGACTTAGGTTCTTTTTTGTTTGGGTTATTTTTCCTCTCTTCTCATGGCTGGAATAAATTTGGATCTTCCTCATTCTCTAATTACTTTTGGCACATCCTCTCTTCTCATTTTATATTTTGTTTCTATGTCCATCTATTATTTTAAGGAGATTTAGACCTCTTGGTGTGGCTAGGATTATAACCCACACAAGTCAAATGTGGGATTGAATTAATCTAAACATTAGCTGTATAGAATAAATAGTGAATAAATTGGAGAAACAAATTTAGAAAACCCACACTTACAAGAATAAAGGTCTAATATTTCAACTTGATGTAAATTTATATCTAATATATTTTTCTTTTTATCCATGCAATATTTAAATTTTAAAAATAAATTCAGAAAACCCACACCAACAAAAAAAAGGTCTAATATTTCAATTTGATGTAATTTATATCTAATATGTTTTTTTTCCTCCATACAATATTTAAAATTATTGTATATAATTTAAATTAATAAAATGTAAAAAGGGACTTCAAAACTAAAAAATTTGTAAAATTTCCATTTTATCGACAATGGAACCATTAAATTCAAGGCCTTCATGCACATGTAAATAAATATGTATATCTACATGCATAAAGTATATTCTTATATAGATGTTTTATTATGCATAAAATAGGGTTATTGTAATAGTACTCAAGGCAAATAGAAAATATAGAATATAACATGTTTCCACTAAAAAATATTTATAACCAGTAACATAATTCTCACAATTATTATGACAAGTATAATTTAACTAGTATTGGATATTCAATTAAAAAAATAATCAATATCTTATTTATGAAAATTTAAATGAGTTTTGTATTTCCACATTCTATTTCTAATATAAATTAAATTATAATCTATATGCATAATTTATCTTTGGCATAATATAAAATAAAATAAAATTTTAAATAATAACATGCATTCTTAAACTGTATTTAATAGAGAATATTTTTTTCATCTACCCAACACAAAAAAAGGAAATGTGTCAAAGAGGGAATTATAGTCAGTAGATAGCTTGAATTGAAAGGTAAAACATTAAGCTACATTAAATTGTTTAGATTATGATAAACCCACGTTTAACAACTGGTGTGGGAACTATCCCCTAACACAATGGGAGGTCTAAGTCTCCCCCTAGCTATAAAGATATATTAAGAAAAACTCACTAGGAAATTATAGACAAAACTGAAAAGAGACACAAAAGTGGAAGGACCAAAAAGACCACTTGATCCCAAAAGGAAGCCAACATAAATGAAGCATAAATAACATAATAACTAGTCTAGGAGCTAGCTTAGATAGAGAGAGTAGATACCTATGACTCAGAAGCATCCAATTTTAAATGGATTAGGAATCATAAGAGGGAGATCTAATACTGTATTTGACTGGTGTAATAACCAGTCAGTTTGACTGGATTGAAAACCAACCTAATCTAAAAGAGGCCCAAGTCTCAGCAAACCATCAAGGACTAACAAAATATTTTTGATTGGATTAAGAACCATCTTGGATACCACATAAGGTCTAGTTTTCCATAAAAAAAAATAGACCAAAACACAAAACCATAGAGAACCAACAAACACCCAAAAAAAATGAAAGAAGAAGAAATAAAAGAGGGATCATCAAGGTATCCCAATCATTGATAGGGGGAGTTCTTTCATAAAAGTACAAGATTCTTTTCAGGACATAATAGTTCCTTGTGTAAGGAGATCATCAACATTTCCTTCAACTTTTTGTGTGATCCACCTTTCCTTTCCCTTTTAACCATAGTCCAGTCACCCTTATTGAAAATAGTATAAAGAGGAATAACAAGATCAATTCTTGCATATTCAAGGTAGAATTCACCAAGGACCTTATAGGGACTTTAAATCCCCTAAACCTAATCATTATCTAAATTCACTGATGAAGCTTTATGGGGGGATTGAACTACCAAGGGTATAATAGAATAATCTAAATTTAGACCAATTCTTCCAATCTTCAGGATCTCAACATGATTATATTTTTCCATTGTGAGATGACCAGGAAGAGTGTCCTTCTACCAATTTATCAACTTCTTCACTTTATTTTTAATGTTGAGTCAATCCTTAGAGAGGTGTCTAGTCTCAAAATAATACTAGCAATAGAATGGAAATCCCTCAAAGTCAAGAGGCTCATGTCAATACTGATTCTCAAATATAAGCTCAATTTTATTAGGTAAGGAGGTGAAGGTGTCATATAGAATAAGGATTCTCACATACATAGAATGTGAAAAAATAGTAGTCCTTGAATCTACAAGATATAACTCACCAATGATATTCCCAATGGATTTATACTAGGGAATGGACCATAACTAGAGGAGGAAATGATGGAGATGGACCCAGATGGGTCAAACATTGAAGGGTTCAGATTTCAATTCAAAGAAAGGAAACTAAGGATTAACCAGCAAAATATGGAGATCAAAGATCCAAATATCTTGTTGAATATTCACCTTATCTTCGAACAAGTCAAAAATAGTAGTAAGGAAACTATGATAACATAGGTATATTTCTAGGTTAATTCTCATTTGAGGGAGCCAATTATGACAAATCCATGCATAGAGAGTTGGTATCTTAGTCCAAAAGTTCACAAATATGTAGATAATTACTCTTTCATAGATCCACTCTTCAATTATTCACATAGCATCCATATCCTCCTCTCTAAAAACCTGAATAGGGTATGGAAAAATAGGTGAGGGAGTGGTAGGTGGCAAGTATTCAATATGATTTGTGGTCCTAATCAAGATAGAGTTATTTTCGATAGTAAAGGGGACCCCATTTGTCATTAGACAAACCTTGCCATTTATCATCTTCATGTTCTCCTTTCATTAGAAACTAGGAGTCAACTTGGTAACTACATTGAATGACAAAGTAAAATCGTTGCCACCCCTAATGCCCCTACTACCATGGCCTTAAATAACTAATTTTTAGTCAATATTAGTTGGGATACGATCACATTGCATAGGATCATAAGAATATATGGAACCATTTTTGAGTGGAGGCTTTGAATAAAATGTAAGAAAATTTGAGTTCACTTTGGGTGTGGAGGAACCAAAGCCAAAGGAAGGCATCCTAATTATTTTTTCATATTTTAGATTAAATCTAGAGGTGATATTCAGGGAGTTATTATTGAAGGGGGACATGTGGGTGGTCTTAGGTTTCTAATTTACATCGAGTGGTCCACAGCTAGAGTCACCCCGTTGTGTAAAAGATCGAGAAGTGTAACCCCTACCTCAAGGTGCTGACATTGCCACTTTGAGAAGAACTCACACCATATATGCACCATGGGAGTTGAACTTGGGTTGATGAATACAAACTACTTGTACCTAACCAATACACCAAGCCCCTTATGCATACCTGCATTGAAGTGATACCATAGTTAGTGCTTGCAAATATTTTCATTTAAAAATTATACACTGAATACCTTTCTAAAAATCTAATATTATAAAATCAAAATTAAATCTTTAGATTAACTAATAAATTTTAGAATAAATATCCATAATATATAAAAGTATAAATTAAAAATTGTTATGAATACCTATTAATGTATAAATTATGGTAACCCCACTTTTGACTGGTGTGAAACATAATGCAAACATATTGAAAGGTTCGAGTCTCTCGGACCTAACAACAATAGATAGAATAAGGAACAAAAAACTAGGTAGTCAAAAAGGACCTTGACAAAAAATGAACAAACAAAGAAGAGAATAGGAAGGCTCAGCTAAAAAATGTGACTATGGTGAAAAGTGCAACTACCACATTTATCTAGTGCGCAAACCAGTTGGTTTTAGATGAATCAAAAACTAGAGAGAGAAAAGACAATTATTAAGAATGCCTATTAATGTGAAATACAAAAATAATATTAAATCACCTTAAATACTTGAGAAAAAATAACTAATATTTTAAAAACTTTATACTTGAAATGTTATTAAATATGTATTATATAAAGTCTAGAAGAATTATATTTTTTTTAATAAAATGAGGGAAAATTACTATACAAAAAAATAAAACTTCAAAAAATAAATAAAATAGGAATGTATACCTAAGTTGGATGATTGGTGATGTTGTGTACCCAAAAAACTATTGTTAATGAAAATTTATAAGTAAAGAAAATTAAATACAAACAACTAGCAAACAAAATAATAACACTAACCTCCAATACTTTGTCAATGATGGTGTACCTAATTATTTATAATATATATATATATATATATATATATATATATATATATATATATATATATATATATATATATACACGATGTTGATTAATGTTTTTTCACATCATAGTCACTCCTATTTATAGTTTCTCAGCTAGATATGGTGGGGGTTGTTCGGAATAGACACTAGACAATAATGGTGTAGAATTAAAGTTACGACTAATATTAAAAGAACAAATTAATTCTATATTAAGTATTTTGAAATCTTTATCAAATGAAAAGTTTTTAATTCTTTGAAATTATATATATATATATATAATGTTTACATGATGGATAACTTAACTTCATAAAATATTTTTATTATATATTTTATTTTTACAATAAATAATGTTTTGCTTGCTACTTACAACATTATGTAATCCATCTAGTCCTTTTAATCAAAAGATTTTTTTAATTATTTGATAATTTATGAAACTATCATATTAGCATACTAGTTTAATAGTTCAAAATAAAAAGTAAGTACAACATAGTAACTAATCATTAAATATAGACCACTTAAATGATGCAAGGATAAACATTATTTTTGTATACTTTGATTGTATACATAGAATCTACACAATATTAAAGATGTAAAAAATTGAACTTTAATTCTTTATAAGCTTGATCTTTGAAAATAAAGGTTTAAAACAATGTAGAAGATTAGATGCTCACTACTTTGATGGTCCACAAACAAAAATAAATAATATTATAATAATACTAATGGCGACATTTGAAGAAATTCAGATGATTATAAAATAATATTAGTTAAAAGAGAATCAATTTGATCCTATTTAAGTTAGAATAATACTTTTTCATTATTACATCAAGATCCCACTTGTACAATCCATGTCCTATCCAAGAAAAACCATTTTACACGCAGAGTGAAACATTACACATGCTCCTACTATATGTAAATTCACAAGGGACTGAAATCCACAGACCACATATGGAGAATAACTATTACATTTACAAAATTTAGTTTATTTAATTTGCTGGAGCATAGTAAGCACAGTTGTAATCAAAATACTATGGCAACCAGTATTTGACCACAAATGCTTACTATGAAGAGTTCTAAACAAAATTGCATGGCAACTAGTATTGTCCACAGCACGCCAAAAACTAGGATATTATTGCCCGGCTGAATCACAGGGAGTCGTTTCGACTTCATTTGCTTGAGCTTCTTGTTTTTCTGACTTTATGCTGAACAAAACGTCCCATTACACGTTTAATTTCCACTTCATATCTTAACGTGTTCATACGAAATGTTTCCGTTTCTGCCGACGAAATGGTGTTATGCAATCCACAAAACTGAACAGTATTAACCCAGGGAAATATTATGTCCAGTGAAGCAATTGTTATCGTCGACAATATAGCCCAACCAAAAACTAGATATATTTTTTATCAATCCACCGAGATGAACAGTTGATTCGAGTTCACACCTCCTCAAATCTAAGCAAGGATCTCTCACTCCCTATAAATTCTTACTTCAACTCGCTAATTCTTTACCGATAAAAATACAGGTTTATAGTTTTGTTTTCAGAGTGAAAGCAAGATATTCATCATGAGAAAGGCCATAGCAGTGCTGTTCATTATTATGATTGAGTTGGCGACCACCTTTCCCCTTATAACGGCCTGTGGCAACAAATGCCCACCTCCTCCTCCAAAGATCCCCAAAACCCCCAAAACCCCAACGATCCCGAAAACGCCAACGATCCCGAAAACACCAACGATACCAAAAACTCCACCTACCCAAATAACACCTCCAGGAAGTAGTCATGCCGCAAAATGTCCCATTGACACTCTGAAGCTGGGAGCCTGTGCGGATTTGCTTGGTGGGCTTGTACACATAGGCCTAGGCGATCCTGTTGTAAACCAGTGTTGCCCTCTATTGCAAGGAGTTTTGGCATTAGAGGCAGCGCTGTGTCTGTGTACAACGATTAAGATTAAGCTCCTAAACCTCAATATCTTTCTTCCACTGGCGCTGGATCTGATTGCTTCTTGTGGACTGAGCCCACCTTTTGGGTTTAAATGCCCATCTTAAGTGGGATTTTAATCTGGTAGTTATAATAAGGTAGCTGTTAACTATCGTGTGTTGTCATTTTACTTGAAATGATAAATCTTGAAGACATCAAGTGATGTCTGTTGCCAAGGTACTATATGGTTTAAGTTGTGGAACTTATGATAAATAATTTAAAGTAGTCTGAATCTGTATGAACTGTTGGCCAGGCCTCTTTAATTTGGAGGAGTAATTGATATTAGGTTGTATGATACGGAGTTTTGTTTTGATATTGGTAAGCCGTGTTTTTTTACTATTTAAATAGGGGGAACCTTTGAAGTCCTGTGGGGAGTAATGCCACTTGAAGAGTCAACTCTCAATGGCAAGGGAGACTCAACATGGGATCTACTAGGTAAAGCCTACCTTCTTTATCGTTGAGTCACTACCACAAAGACACGAAATTTTGTCACAAAGTGAGTAATTGTGGTATATGTGAAGTGTGGGAAAGGAAAAAATCCTTCACATGAATGTTTGTTTTGATTTGATATAAAAGTAATGTGGAATCATAAACACACGTTTGATTTGGAATTTAATCTTTCCGGCATTTTGGTTTTGTGATGAGTGGATCTTGATTTGTGACATAAGACATGCATGGATGGTTTTTCTTCCTCTTTTTGTTTGAGACTAAAAAATAATAATTAAAAAGAAAAACCTAGAAGATTTAGAAACAATAGTGAAATAAAGTGAAATACATGTGGATTTGCACGTCAATTAATCATGTAGCTTTTATTAGGGTTCGTTATGTAATGTTCTTGAATTAAAGAGTATTACCATCACCTGAGAGTGGTGTTTTATAAATAAAAAATTATTATGGTTGAATGGTTCTCGGATAGGTTGAGTTGGTTGGTTTGTTGGATTTTTCGTTTTTTTTTTGGTGGTTTTTTCAAAAAAAAATATGGTTTAAATATTTTAAATTCATTTTTTTAAGGTGGTTTTTAAAAAAAAAAGTTTTAAATATTTTTAGATTTATATTTTATTATTTCAAGTTAGATATGCTTTATATGAATGTTATATATATATATATATATATATATATATATATATATATATAAAAGAATGATGGTGAAAGTAAGATTTTAATTTTTTTAATGATTAAATTTATTTTTTAAATTTATAAAAATGTTTTATTGAAAATATAAATTTATATTTAAATCATTCTATTTTTAATAAATATTTAATTTTAGAATAGTTTTTAGAATGTTCGGTTTTAACATGAGTTTTTATAATGATAGGTGTTCTACAATAGCATCATGAATGGTGATGCAATGTATTGGATAAGTGTGTTCATTTTTAATTTGAATCTTAATTTATATACCAATAAAAATCCAACATTAATTGGCATCTAAATTTAATTTTAGACTAGTTTTAATGATTTTGTAAATATAAATTTATCAAATTATTATTATCGATACATACCACCTATATGTATTATTATATATATACGATTCAAATATAATTAATAGATGATAACAACTAAAAAAAATACTCTTGTAAAATGATATCTTGATTTTTTTTTGTCTACATTTCATCTTAATATCATTTAAATTAATGTATATGTTGTTTAAAATGTTTGATGTCATTTTATTTATTTATTTTTTAAAATAAAATATATCAAATGGATTAAATAGAATTTAAATAAATTATTAATTTTATGAAAAAATTTTAAAAACTATTTTACAAGGTTATCAACCACTTCTGAATGAAAAATATGATCTATGCATGGCATTAGAAATGCAACTTTTGTGGGTAGAAATTTCACCCCCACTCTCTTGTTATTGAATAATAAAATGCAATCATTGTTAAATTATAAATATTTCAGTTTTAATACAAATATATAGGGAATATAACAGTATACATATCTTAGTTAAATTAATAATAAAATACATTGAAAGTTATTATTATCGATACACCTATTCCATTAATGTATATCTATTCGAAGATAAGATAGAACCTGCCCAAATATTAACTTATAGGATGAGTATAATAGGACATGCAAAGTTGAATAGAAAGGTTACTAACTTGTTGACAAAGGGTGCAGTGAGCAAGAACATGAGTCCATGTTAAATACTCACATTTATAACTCCAAAAACATATGTAACATGGAGGATGTGTGTAGATAGTAGATAAATTTTTAAAAAAATAGCATCAAATATAGAATTCATATACCTTGCCTAAATGATATGATGGATGTGTTTGTAGGAGCAAAACAGATTACTATGATTGATATAAGTAGTGGATACTATAAGATTCATATTTTTGAAGGAGATGACTATAAAACAACATTTAGGACTACTGAGATGTCTTATATGATTGGATGGTGATGGCATTTAGATTTCATAGTTTGATAAAGTGAATTAATTTATAAGAGATAAAATGTTTTTAATAAATGTTTATATAAGAAAAACTTAAATATATGAAATATGATGTCATAATATTGAAGAACCCAAGAACTAGAAAAAAAGTTTGATAAACATATGCAATTTTTTTGTGAAATAATAATCTCTATTGATTCTTCATGAATAATTAAGAACATCACATAAGACTTTTTAAATAAAGTCCAATGCAACATTAGAGTTGATATGCAAAATGAGAAAATTATATACATATAAAATTTACTTAGAACTAACTAAGCCATGCTATTTTTAGCATCTATTATTTTTAGTGACTTATACATGTAATTTAAACCATTTCTATTTTGATTAACTTTTACATGTAAGCTCAGATGAACCTTAAAATTTACTATTCTCACATACACTAAAAATTCACGATGTTTAGAGATTTTACATTGAATTTCATGTCTAGTTATAAATATATTTAGTTTTCAAAATAAAAACTTAACTATAAATACTAGAATGCAATTTCAGACCCCTATAACGTCTCTTATGACCCTCAAAACATATT
This sequence comes from Torreya grandis, assembly GCA_037957365.1. NCBI lineage: Eukaryota > Viridiplantae > Streptophyta > Pinopsida > Cupressales > Taxaceae > Torreya > Torreya grandis. The sequence continues at coordinate 588,103 of JARHVA010007065.1, read as the reverse complement.
AGAATCAACCCTAACTATTGTGGTAGGTTATAGTTAAATTTGTTTTTTAATGTCTTGTTTTGGCAGCAATAGAAGTTCAAACATGTTCTCAAATCAAAATTTATGACTTCCAAAAGATAGATATTTATATAAATTATCCCAATCGAATGCCATACATGTTGCTTATAATACCATGGAAATATGATGGAAAATTAATTCGTGATGGAGTAAAAATAAATATGATTTTTGGGAAAGGTGGTACAAAGATAGTTTTATTACCTATTAAAGAAGAAAGGAAGGTATAAAACATGTGTCCATGATCTAATTTATCAAAGACATGAAGATGATAGTTTTCTATTATGAATTAATAGTAAATATACAAGACACAAAAGTTGTGATGTATCAGTAGAATAAGCATAAATGTTCAAAGAATATGTATGTATTATAATTGATGTGTTTCCAAATGGTTTTCCACCTAATAGGGACATTCAACACCATATTTATTTTATTCATGTATCAACTCTACCTACTCAAATAACCTATCAGATGATTCTAAGAGAATATGTTTAGAAATGAATAGATAAGGTACTAAATTGGTGAGAAATGGTGTAGTGAGGGAGAGCATGAGTTTCTAAGAGAATATTTTTAGACATGAATAGATAAGGTATTAAATTGGTGAGAAACGGTGTAGTGACGGAGAGCATGAGTTTGTGTGCAAAAACAACATTGATAACTTTGAATAAATATAGAACATCGAAGATGTGTGTAGATAGCATAGCAATAAATCAAACCCCATCAAATATAAATTTCTTATAAATCACCTACAAGATATGATGGATGTGCTTAAAAAAATAAAATACTTCACTATGAATGAACTAAAGAGTGATTACTATCATATTCAGATTTTTAAATGGGTAACATCATTTTAGACTAGGGATGACTTACATGAGTGGATGGTGATGCCATTTAGATTTTTGAATGCACTCAACACATTTATGAAGGTGATGAACATAGTGCTATAATATTACATTGTTAATTTTGTTGTGGTTTAATATGATGATATTTTGATATTTATTAAGAGTAAAGAAGAGCATATAAGGCATTTGAAAATGGTTTCAGAATTGTTAAGAAAGGAAAATTTGTATTAAAATCCCAGGAAGTTCAAGTTTGTGAATAATAGTTTGGTATTTTATGGATTTATATTTTTAGAAGATATGTGTCCACATATAAAATATTGGATGCATATATTTTTAATTCATCCCATTACCCAATTTTAATTATCTCACATGTATGGAAAGTATTAGTTTATCTTTAAAAGTATATATTTAAATAAAGAGATTATGTAAGAATAATGATAATAGATATTGAATATTTTTTATAAAACCATGCTCAAAGGGGGTTTACCCTAAAAGTGGTCTATCATTATTTGTAGTATGCATATATTATTTCAACATAGTTTTTCTATCTTCAATTAGTGTAGTGAATAGTATTTATAAGTTTTAATTTCTAAATTCATATATCTAAAGGGAGACTCATAACATCTAGTATCAAAAAAAAAAATCAAGGTTATGTTCCATGACAATTTCAATACACTAGATATTTTTGTGACTACCCACCATATGTTCTCACATCGCCTAAATAAAAATAATAATTAATGATAAAGTGTTAATAAATTTTTTGTCAATAATGGTTTTGTACCAATTTTTTAAATTTTTCCCCTATAAGTAATTTTTTACTTGTATGTTAGAAACCCTCTACCATGGCATTTAAAATATCACTAAAAATTTTCATTCATGGCTTATCACATCTCAACATGTTAAGTGAGGAGAAAATGTCGTTACTAATAACCAATCATCATAAAATAAAACATATGAATTTTAGCTTCCTCTTACAATTTTGGTATATATGAACAACCTTGTATATTTTGTCTTTACCATACGAAGACTTGTTCCATTTTTATTACATGATTCATTGGTAGGTGGTTTGACCAATCAAGTCACTTATGTTGTACCTTGGTGAAATGGTAGTGCTTACATGATGATTATGTTATCCATAGTTAGATATTTTAAATCTTGTGACAACATTATTTATGAACATTATAATTATATATATGAGCTCATAAACTAGACACACACTATAGTTACCTTAAATTTAATAATCATAAAAATATTGGAGTAATGCATATTAAATTTATGTTTTAAAAAAAAGTAAATAAAATTCAGAAATGGATCATAATATTATATTATCTTATAGAAAAAAAACTACAAAATATAGAATATTTGGGTATAATTATTCAATATCTAATAAATCTGAGAACCACTAAAGAAAAATATGGATATCATTTTTTGGAGTTGAGCCACCTGGGATCATCTCATCAATATAATCATAGTTTTATATATCTCTAGTAAAGCTTTATATAATGCCATCCATATGGTACTGACCCTATCAGGGGAAACAAAGAAACAAATTGCTAACCATCTATCACAAATGCATGCAATAAGGTACAATCTCTAATTTGATATTTATGACATTATTGACCAATAGATAAACATAACAAAAACTCTCGCATAACTAAGTGTCCATAAATTATGGACTATTATGAAAAAAAATTTAACAAAGCTTTATTTTTTGAAAATTTGATGTGACCCGAAATTAGATTTCATTAATTTTTATGTTAATTGTCTCTTTTTGACCCAAAAAAAATTAATTTTATTTATGTTAAACATAAAATGGAGTAAAACATTATTAATACAAATTTTAGACTAGCAACAATTCTTATGATTAATTCAAAAAAATACAACTTACTAAAAATAGTTCTAACTAATATTATTCTATGGGATTTTGTTAATATTTTAATAAAATCATAATAATATTAAAAAAAATAGAACTATAGGTTTTAACAACCTCTCTTAGATAGTTATTATCTTAGATGAATTAATTACATGTGATAATTATTTAATGCCTCAAACATATCATGTGAAAGTGAATAAGTGAATTCAACATTTGTACACTAATATTACATGGGAAAATATTAGAGTTGAATATTGTGTTTCAAAAAATAATCATGTATGAAATGCACCATAGCATCAATGTGATTTGTGCACTCATGGAACACTAGATTGTGAACTCAATGTAGAACAACATGATTATCAAAGTTTATAATAATAGGATAATATTGTGATACTGATAGCCTTGAAGTGCTACAACATAGCCATATTGATTCATCGACAACTGATCCTAATGCATGATATTATGATTCAATGGAAGATCAAAATATTATTTGTTAATATTAAACCTTGCTATTATGACCGAGTGATTGGTTTTTGGATTAAATATTATTAGTTAGTTTTGGAACATAAATTATGTTTATGATATTATAAGCCTCACTTTAAATATATAATTATATGGTACCAAAATGTTGGATAGTATTTTATGTATCATGGTTAAAAGATACATTACCATGAGATAACAAATGATTCAATGTGATGAACCAATCCTTACTTCTAGTCATGTGTCTAACTACACTAAAATCCACATACCGGATTAGAATTATGGGGTTTAATTCATAATTTGATTAATTAGTATAGAGACAATGATGATCTATAGTATTGTTGAAAACCTTAATTGTTTTTCATTGATTTAACAATAGTCCTTTACAATGTATTTATATATCTAGTCGATAGTCTAGATAATTCGGTAACCAAATGCAAATGATCTATAATACCTATAGATGGAGGAGTCATTATTATCTGGAGGAGTCCGAAAAACACTAAAAATAATGTAATAAAAACAAACTAATAAATATGCACTATCATTTTACACCCCCCCCCCCCCCCCCCCCCCCCCCCCCCCCCCCGCGCCCTCCCCCCCCCCCCCCCGGCCCTTATTACATTATTTTTAAAAATGTACTCCCTAAACCTTTCAAATTTCACCTTTGCAAGGGATTTGGTGAGTATATCTACTATCTATGAATTTTTAGGGAAATACTAGAGCTAGATTTGGTGATTTAAAACTTGATCTCAAATGTAGTGACATTCAACCTCTATATGTTTCATTCTTTCATGATAAACATGATTCTTCACAAGTTTTAACACTTGTCACAATGTATGATAGGTGGCTTCCTTTCCATATATCCCATATCTGATAGTATGCATTGTAACCATATCACCTCACACATAGCTTCATGTGTGGTATGATACTCTACCTCAGTGGATGAAAGAGCAACAATAGTTTGCTTCTTACTGATCCCCTAGATTGGTCCAGATCCAAGATGGAATATGTATCCTAACATTGAATTTTAGTCATCAATAGATCCAAAATATTTTGAGTTAGTGTATCCCTACAAGATGAATTAAATATTATTATTGTACTCTAGACCATACTCAACTGTACCTTAGACATATCTAAACACGTGCTTTACTGTAACCTAGTGACATTTCTTTGGTTTCTGCATAAATATGGAGAGATAGCTCACAGAAAAACATATATTTGGTCTAGTGTAGGTAAAGTAGATGAGACTCCCAATGAGCTATTTGTAGAGAGTTTCATCCACTTGTGGTGAGTCCTAGAATCTAGAGAGTTGTAAACCTTTCTCCATTGGTGTTGAAAGTGGCTTACAATCTACCGTTCTATACTTTTCCACGAGTGTCTTAGCATATTTGATCCAGGAGATAATGATGTGATTTAGTTTCTACCATATCTCCAAGACAAGATAGTAATGCAGTAGCCCAAAATCGGTCATGTTGAAGGATATTTTGAGGTCATTCTTTACAATATCAACCTGATCTTTTGAACCTCTAATAATCACAAGATCATCAACATACAAAACTAAAATGACTATATTTGTTCCTAAATTATTTATGTAAAAGTTAGAATATAAGGGGCTACAAGTAAAACCATGTTGTAGAAGGAGATCATCTATTTTGGTGTACCATGCCCTAGGAGCTTATTTTATTCAATAAAGTGATTTGATGAGATGACATACCTTTTTAGGATGCTTTTCATCAACAAATCCTTCTAGTTGGGTCATGTATACTTCTTCTTTCAGATCACCATTAAGAAAAGCAATTTTGACATCCATCTGCTGAAGTCACCATCTGTTTTGTGCTTCCAATGCACAAACAATTTTGATTATCTTGATTTTCATAGTACGTACAAATTCTTATTCATAGTCAATTCCATCTTTTTGAACATATCCCTTTGCTACTAGTCATGTTTTGTGTTTATCTATGGATCCATCTACCTTATATTTTGTTTTGAAAACCCATTTTTAGCGTATGGGTTTATTTCCTATAGGTAGATCAACCAGTTCCCATGTCTGATTCTTCATGAGTGAGTCATATTCAATATCCATTAATTTCTTCCATTCTAGTTGATTTAAAGCTTCACAAACATTATCAAGTTTAGAGCTATTAACAATTGTACTCATGAGAGAAAAATTTACCTCATGTCTAGTCTGACTCCTCATTCTGAATCCTGATGAATGGGGGTCTCTACTAGTACCTATTACCCACTTCAGATGAGAACTTTGCTTTTGTTGTGAAAAAATACTTGGTAGACATGAAGAACTGTCTGGTGGATGATCTAGATCTCAAGGATCAACATATATTTCCCCTTGTAGCTCTTCTTCTTGGTGTGGAGTCTCCTCATCATCAGACATAGGAAATAGTCGATATTGACTGACCATTATGCATATCAAATGATGATTCATCAAATACCACATCTTTGCTTTCATATATTTTCCTTGACTTAGGATCCTTGAGATGATATGCCTTTGAGGTTGTACTATAGCCCATTAGGAAGCACGGGAGTGTTTTGGACTCGAGTGTCATCCTCTTTTGAGCTAGTAAATGCATATATGCAATGCAACCAAAAACTCATAAATGAGAAATAGATGCCCTTTTACCACTCTATACCTCTTCAGGGATTTTGTCATTTAGAATTTTTGTTGGTGCCCTATTGAGAAGATACATAGTTGTATGTATTGCTTCTGACAAATAGCATTTCTCCAACTTTAATGTTGATAGCATGCAGCAAGCCATTTCCATCATGGTGTGATTACGTCACTCAACTATGCCATTTTATTGGGGCAGGTAGGGAGAAGTCATGTTTTTCTTAATTCCTTGCTAGTTCATAAATGCCAAGAATATCTTTGATGTAAGTTCCCCCCCTCAATCTAGGCAGAGATGAAATAGGGGTTGCCCGATTTCCTCCACAACTTGCTGATAGAGGATCTAGAAATGATGAAGGTCCTCACTTTTATTTTTCAAGAAGTATACCCACATCTTTTAGGAGTAGTCATCCATGAACAATTGCAAGTACTTGTATCCAAAGAATGAAGCAGGTAGTGGGCCATTCAAATTGATATAAACAACCTCCAAACTCTTCTTGGCATGAAAGGAAATATCTTTGAATAGATCCATGTGTTTTTTACTTGTAAGGCATGTAAGACATACTAGTAAGGAACTGGACAATTTTGGAAGTTCATTTACCATTCCTTTAGAAATTAGCTGGTATAAAGATCTAGCTGATAAATGTCCATAATGGTAGTGCTAAAGGGTAGTTAATTTTATCATTGATGCAGATAAAGCTACTGTAGAAGATGAAACTACATCTAAAGTAAACAACTTATCTTTCAGAAAGGCTTTAGCAAGAACTTTACCTTTTCATGAAATTAGACATGTTTTGATGCCATTTTCAACAAAAAAACTCCACCTTAACTTGATGATTTAATAGTTCACTAACTGATAAGAGATTGGATGTCAACTAGGAACATATAGTACCTTCGTAAGTGTACATTTTCATGTTCTGAATGAAATGGTCACTTGACCTATTCTTGCTACAACATACTCCTTATCATCAATGATCCTAACCTGATCTCAAGTGGGTTGGTCTGTCAGCATATCGAATAGCTTTTTATCACCTGTCATGTGCTTTGTGGCACCTGAGTCAATCAACCAAATGTTGCTTGTAGACTGCAAGATCTGGGCGACTAGTACTACATTCTTGTCTGCATTAGTTGTCACCTCATCTGATTCATCTTCTTGTTAGGCAGTGCGATGTCCCTTTTGCTTCCACTATTGGGGATGTCTTGTCTTCTAAGTATTGTCGTGCCCTGATGTACTTGGCTTGCTGGTAGATCCTTTGTTTTGGCTATTGTACCAACATTTATCCATGTCGTGAGTCTTGGTGTGACAAATGTGACACCACTTATTTGACTTTTGTCACTAATGATGAGACAATTGTTGTTGTTGTTTCTGCATCAGCTTTTATGAAGGTCCCTTGCATGATGTCTGACCTCATTTTTGCTTTGTTTTAAGAGCTTTATCTCTAGACACATCTTGAGCTGAATTGATTGCTTCTCCCTGTTGGAGCACATTTACAAGCTCTTCACATGTCACTTTCTATTTAGTGATATTCAATATCATGATGAAAACTCAAAATTGAGAAGGAAGTGCTCACAAAGTCATGGGGACCAATGTTTTGTCATCTATAGTTTCTCCGAAATCTAATAATTCTGCACGTAGCTCCGCTACCCGTTACAAGAATTCTTCTACTTTTTCATCAGACTCGATTGTGAGTGTATGAAGTTTCGATTGGAGATGAAAAATCTTCATCTAATTCTTCGCTTCATATATTGTTGCTAATTTGTCCCATGTTGTATTTGCATTGTCAGCATCCCTGATATCTAGTTGCACGTAATCGGTGAAACTTGACATGATCAGCAATAGGGCTTTAGCATTGGACTGCTCGTACTTTGTGAGTGCATCAAGATCAGTGGGAACTCGTGTGGTCCATGTTACGATGCCCCACAATCCTTTGAATTGAAGGATCGTATGCATTTTTGTTTTCCATGTGACGTAATTTGGCCCTTTAAGTAATTGGGCGTCTGATAAAAGTAGTTTTGGAGCAGACATTTTTATAAAAGGAAATTATTTTATTTTATTGACTTAAAAGAAAAATACAAGGCTCAGAGATAAGCACGATAGTTTTATGCTGAGAGACGACGACGCTTGTTGGGACGTTCTTTCTCGTCTTCACAATCAGCTTCATATCTGGTGTCAAGTTCCTCTAACACTCATTTAATTCGGCACCGTACGTCGAACAGGGAATTTCCAGAAGGTATTTTCGAATGAGTTCATCGAACTGAAGATTACCGATATCTCGAAGAGCTTCTAGTAAGGCGAAATAACAACTAGTGCTTTCTTTGTGGTTTTCCATGATCTATGAATTGCCTTGATGACTTTCACTGGTTTCACCACTACATACGTGGTGGTCTTCGTCATGTCTTAGCTTGTTTCGGCTGACTTTTTTCGAATTCTTCTTTAATTGTGCAACTCCTTGAATAATGAGCTCTTCTGGGTCAATGGTCTTTTATGGCTATATGCCCTTCTAATACCGTACAATTTATGTATTCACCATTAAATGCTCAACGATCTGTTCTCTGTTGCGTTTCTGCCTGGCCGGCTCCTATTTTGCCATGAACTCCACAGGATCGGATCTTCTCTCCTAGCAGTGGCTCCAGTGAAACACAATGGGCGATCTGCCACATCCCATTCGTAACTTGGGCTCTTTCTGGTATATCGCTGCACCTCAAGCTTCTACGTGTTTCACTCAGGGTCGTATTTGTTTTTTTAGTTAATTTATTTTAAACTCTAATTTCCAATGAATTTCAACGCTCAGCTGCGTCAAATTGTTCAAGTCTTCGCCGGTCGCTGTCCAGGCTCCAGGAAATCCGTTGAGCTGTTGCACGATTTCTAGACTTCCTTGATCCAAGCTGCTGCTGATCGTTGCTCAGGCTATGCCGTTCCTGGTCGCTGCTCCAAGCTCTGATCAAATCACTGCTCTCCTTCTTCAATTTGCCTCTGCTGGCTCTGATACCAGACTTCTCAGAAAACATAATTGTTTTTGTTTGATTTCACAACAGTCCTTTACAATGTATTTATATAGCTAGTCGATAGTCTAGATAATTCGGTAACCGACTCCAAATGATCTATAATACCCGTAAATGGAGGAGTCCAGAAAACAATAAAAATAATGTAATAAAAACAAACTAATAAATATGTGATGTCAAGTATCATCATATTTAGGCACATTCCCATGAAGATGTTGGATTTTACTTATTTGCTTGTTGATTATTTTAATTATTATTGTTGGAAGTGGCCTGTGTGAATGCATTATACCATTAATACATTAGTTCATGTCTTGTATTTCCACAAATTATAAATATATTTTGGGAAAAAGATTTGTTACCATTTTGATTCTAATATTTACTTCAAATAATATTTTAAGACTTCAGTGGCTTCTTCCCCTTTTAATTTGATGTATGATCATGCTTTTCATCACATTATTCTTTGATTTACATGGATACTTTAAGTTATAACATGTTAATCAATGTTTTGAATGTTGTTTTTCGATTGGTGGCATTCAATGATGTCATGAATACCTTATAAGGAGGTGGCAACACTCTTAGGGGAAAAAAAACTAAGTTGTAATCTATCACTATCTCACCCAATGATAGTAGCAAGGCATGCAGAGTTCTAACATGGTGTTTGAAGGCTTCAAATTTTTCACATTTATTCATATTGAGATTTTGAAGTTAAACTTGAAGATTTAGAATGGTTTTAGTTTTCAATGCTTTTTAAAGGGTGATGACTTTGTCCAAGACATCTTTAATTCTAGTGGAATATTTGATATGATGTTCTACCTCATCTAATATCTAAAACATGATTATTAACTTGTCCTTATGATTGGATTTTTTGAAGTTAGACTTTTTATCAATGTCTATAGTGGGTTGGGTGAAGGTACCATCAACAACTATTTACGTAATCTCAAATTCAATTTGTGTTTTTCATTTAGTTTTGCATGTAGCATAATTTTCATTGTTAATAATTTGTGTACATGGTAGAACAAATATTGGTCCATTTTTAACCATTTGGACAATTTGTATGTGAGAGATGGCTTGGTGACTTATAAATCCATAAAAGTTGACCTTATTATATATTGTCAGTCTAATATAAAAAACCTCTTTATATGTACTTGCCATTACTATATACCCTGTGGTATATGCAAAACAAGTTAATATGTGAGAGAGGATGGTACATAGTGCATATATAGTAAGTTAAAGGGATTCATTTTATCAATGACATCTGTTTAGAAAGAGATACTTGTATGTGGACATAACTTCCATATATACTCAAATTTTTCAACTTTTACAATTTACATCAAATGACAGTGGTGAGTGGCTAATGGAGGGAATGATAAATGAAAAAAAATATTAATATTTATCCTTAATTATTTATAGGGTCGATTTCTTAGACATCATTTTTTTAATTTTTGTTAGGAAATAGATTTAGTATTTAAATATACAATGAATTAAATCATATGTGTGAAGTAGAGGTATTATTAATACAGAACAATGTGATTGTACAAGATAAATTATTTTGTAGACTATATAATTTAACTAATTTTCCTTTGTTATTTATTTTTTTTTTTTGAAAAAAAAAAATGAAAATATAAAAAAATATAATGTGTATAGTCTATTTATTTTATGTAATGATTCAAATACAATTTCACACAACGTGGATTATTTTTGGCTTTTGGTTTAATGCTATTTTTGAGATCC
>JARHVA010007065.1:565000-572500 GCA_037957365.1 Torreya grandis | reverse complement strand
TAAACATTTTTTTATTAATATTCCATGGCTTAAATAAAAATATCTTCTATCCGTTTATTTGAAGGTTCACCCCAGTATTCTTTAATGACATCTTTTCTATAACCACCCATGGGAGGAGCATTTGATACATCTTTAAAAAAAATTAAAAATCAATCACCTATGTGAAAAATGATCAAATTTATATTTAAAAAAAAATTATCTCAAACACATCATCTCTAATTAGGGGTTAAAAGTGAATCCAGATAAAATTAAGGTTATGATAAACTAAACTAAACTAAAATCACTCAAGATACTTTCTTGATTTTTGGGCCCTACTGAATAGTATCAAAATTTCATGAAGTACTAATGGAATCTTTTATCTATACTAAATACCATGTTAAAAAAGGATGTCTTTCATTCATCATATGTCTTAGAAATGGATTTAAAACATCTTAAGAAAGAAATATGTATGACACAATTAATGGATATGTTTAACTTTTCCAATTATTTTGAATAAGTGGAATTATAGATATACTAATGTAAGTTCAACCCATTGCATTCTCTAGAAATGCACTTGTATGGAAAAACTTTTTTCACTTAACATATGTGAAGGAAATGCTAGTCATTCTTTGTGTAGCCAAAAACTGGAGCCCATACCTTATAGGGAAGCATTTTTGAATCAAAATTGATCATCATAGTTTTAATTAATTATGAAAAAAAGGTTCTCTTATATCGAGAAAAAAAGTTTTTAATAAATCCAATAAGATTTGATTATGAGATTATCTAAAACAATGTAAATAAAATGTTGTCACAAATGTGTTGTCTTTTTAGTATGAAGAAAATATGCTTTGTGTGCAATATCATTTCCAATAACAAAGTGGGTGAAAGAGATAAAACATAATGGTAATAGTATGTCAAAATATAGTGTCTCATATATAAATTTTCCACTAGTCATTAATATTTATTGAATTAATATTGGGAGGGTTACTATCTATGATAAAACATATTTTGTGTATAGTTTCTAAAATCAACAATACATGGGAAAAAATTTCAGCACTTACATGCCTCAATGTTTAGATGACCAATTAGGATTTTCAAAAATTTATGAAAGTGTTTAAATGATTTGTTTTAGGATGACATTAAATATGACATGAATAATTATTCAGGAGAGTGTGATATTTTTCCATGTGATAAAGGGGAAAAAATCTCAACCCTACGAAAGCTCTAGGCATTCCCAATTTATATCAAGTTACAGACTAAAATATTTATGGTAGTTATTAAAGGACCACCAAAGTCAATACGTAAATTTATTATTATAATTTTTATGGTTTGCCTTTTTATGTACACCAGTTATAAACCTTCTCTCATATTTTTACACCCTCAAATGTTGGAAAAATCTACCTTCATTAGAATTTCCATTTCCATGGCATACCTACTTCCATTCTCTGCAATTGTAAATCCCATTTTACTATCAATTTTTTCCATAAATTTTTCCACCATTATGACAATCAACCTAAAATGTGTTTTTCCTAAAATCTATGAGTATGTGTTTTAACAAAAAAATTTAATAGCTTTCTGTAGACTTATCTATGTTGATTTACCTTTTATAAAAAAATAATTATGTTAGACGGTTACTAGTCACTGAATGAATTTTTTACAATTCCAAATAAAAAATTTACTTCAAAATGACACCATATGAATCCTTATATGGCCAAATACCACCCTTGTTTTAAACATATCCATGAATATTTAAGGGACAAAATCTCAATTCAACACTCAACACGCTTTAAAATATTCTTCAAATTCAAAAGGATAACTTACATATAGTAAAAACCTTAATGAATAAATATGTTAAATGACACCTGTCATTATCTGATTTTGACATAGAAGACACAATTTTTTTCTAAATACAACCTTATAATCATTCCTCCTTGAAGCTAAAATTTCATGATAAACTACAAATAAAGTTATATGGTCCTTGTAAATTGATATAAAATATTAGTTTTATGCCTTACATGTTGCATATTACCTCTTCATTAAATATCAATCATGTTTTTCATGTATAATTTTTAAATAAGGTCATTGGTAAATCCCAAGCCACATTACATGACTCAACATTAAAGGCTCTATCCTCTTGGAACTTGATTCTATCATACATTGATAATCACACTAGTTATGTGATAGCAGTATCACCATATTTTTATATAGTGGCATGTTTTGAAATCAAAACATTCAAATTTAAAATGCTTAATCTAATTATAATAACGATTTCCTTGTCTAAAGATTTAATGGAAATTTTTCTAATGGGGATAGCATGTTAGGATCCCTTCATCTGAATTATTTTCCTTACTATTAATTTATAGTTTTAAAGTTTGTAAGGTATATGCTTTATCATTTGTGCCATTCTATATTCTTAATTATATATCATTTATAATAAGTATTGATAATATTAAATATATTATTTTAAATGTAGAGCGTATGTAAGAGAAAATATTGTATATGGGATTTTTCATTGAATAATTTGGAAAAGAGTTTTCCAATTTGAAGAGGAATAGAATAATTTTTATCATTATTTTATTATGTTAATACTTTATTTAGTGATATATCCTCTAACCACCCCCTTCCCCACACTTGATTTGTTTATATTAAGGCAATCCCACCTTTGATTGGTGTGGAAACTAGTCTGCACACATCAAGAAGACTGAAACTCCCAAAAAAGAATAATAGAGAAAAAATAACACATACAAAAAGATGGAAGGACCAACACATGACCTACAGAGAACTAAATAGATAATAATGACCAATGATCTAGTATCAAACACATAAATTTAAAAAAAAAATTACATAACCATTAAAACAATAAAATGGTTTATAGAATGAACCATACGTTATCTAAAAATAGATTGTGATCATCCTGACCCCAACTTATTTACAAGAGATCAATGGTAGAGATATTTGATTATTACCCTCTGTTCTTCTTTAATTCCTTGTTTTTTATTAAGAGAATTTGGACTATTCTAAAAACCTACAATTAGGACAAAAATCCTTTTCATTGATAAATTGAATATTTTGATTTTAAGAGATGAGATAAGCCCTGAGACAGATTGATGTGGAAAGCATCTTATTTGTCTTGAATAACACACATTCTTGTTGACGTCATTATTCTATGGGAGTTAGTAACTGGGTCAATAATTGAGAGCATACCAATAATTTCATTAATGCTTCATTGGATTTTGTCATCCCAAAAAGTAGGGAGATCTGAAAGTTGCATCAATAGAGGGATCATATCTTCTTTGAAATTTGAGGAATATAAGTTGAGCTTCTAATGTTGAAACATGTAATGAAATTACTTAGATAATCACATAGAATGATTTTATATTGCATAGAATAAGAAAATATAAGAGATTGCATAGTGATAATTGACAACAAAATAGAATACTAGATAATATAACAAAGCCACTTCAAGGGGGAAACCTTCACAACAATGCACTAATAACATAATACTTAACATGATGATTAAATACTAACCACTACCTCCTATATATATATTATACTTAGCCAAGGTTATTTCATAGGTTTACCTATCTAATAACAAAAAGAAATATAACAAGTAAATTAAAGAGGTATGTAAACCACAAGTCAGCCACACATATCCCTAGACACACCAATGATTAAAGGAGTAATAAGCCCTTTCCCTTCAAAAAAATGTTATCCTCAACATTGTGGAAAATCTACATATTACTGTACAAATTCCTCATCCTCCCAAGTGGTATCTTCACATGGAAGATTCTTCCATTTGATCAGGTATTCTGTAATTTCTCTAGAATGTAGTTGCTTGGTGTGGCTTTGAAGGATTGCCTCAGGATAAAGAATAACTCTACCTTCCTCATCCAATTCTGGTAATTATATTTGAATGGTAACTCTATGTCCAATGAATTTATTCAGGCATGATACATGAAATATTGGATGTATGAGAGTGGATAAAGGAAAATCTAACTTGTAGGCCACACTTCCAATTTTCCGCAAGATTTGATAAGGCCCATAATACCTAGGGGACATCTTGTTATCCTTTTTTTGTTGCTTTAATGACATCTATTTTTATATATGTATATGAAAAAAGGCTCAATCACTAATGTCAAAATGCATCTCACTTATATGTTGATTTGCTTGTTGCTTCATCTGATTCTGGGCCATAGCTAAATTTTGATGCAAACTTGCAAGGACCTCTTATTGATGGTGAATATGTTCTTGAACTACACTAACCTTAGGATGGACCTTCAAGGTTGAAGTGATGGATGGAGGGTGGTATCCATATAGTGACATAAAAAGAGACATTTTGGAAGAACTATGAACAAAATTATTATACGACCATTCAACAAGTGGTAGCCAATGAACCCATTTATCCTATTTATCAGAAACAAAACAATAGAGATATCCTTCTAGACATTTGTTGAATACCTTAGTTTGTCCATAAAATTGAGGATAATATGATGAACTATGAGCCAATTGGGTGCCTAAACATGTAAATAACTTAGTCCAAAAATTAATAGTAAAAATGGGATCTCTATCACTGACAATGATCTTAGGGGTCCTTTGTAGTTTCTGAACTATATTGAGAAAAATAGAAGCTACTATAATAGCAACAAATGGTTGGGATAATGAACAAAAATAAGCATACTTACTAAGATGATCTAAAACAAGCATAATAATATTTTGACCATCAAATCTTGGTAACCTCATAATGAAATCCATAGATACATCTTCCCAATGTTGGCTAGAGATAGATAAAGGCTGTAAAAAGAATAGAGTTTTTTATGGTTTTGCCTTTGTTTTTGTGATAGATCATACATTCATTCACGTATTTATGGACATCACCCTTGAGAACATCCCAAAAAAATCCTGTTGGATTCTATGATAGGTTTTCAAAAATCTTAAATGAACCCAAATTGGAGTTGCATGAAGTTCTTTAATGATTTTTTTCAGAAGAGAATTCTTACATAGGTACAATCTATCTTTATACCATAATGCATTACCTCTCCATGTGAATTTTTCAAATACACCTAAACCTTGCTGAAGATTTTGAATCAAATCATGAGTAGTACTATCATGTTCCCAATTTTATCATGTTTTCCCTAGCCAATCTACCTACAAAATGGTTTTGGCACATAGCAATGCCTCAACTAATTCATCGTTTCTGGATAGTGCATCTGCCACCACATTGTCCTTACCTTTTTTATAGACTATTTAAAAATCATAGCCTAACATCTTAATTACCCATTTATGTTATTATTCAGATGAAAACATTTGTTCTAAAAAATATTTAAGACTATCATTATCAGTCTTTACCTGAAAGCGATGACCCATCAAATAAGGTCTCCATTGTTTGATTGCATGCAAAATGGCCATCATTTCCTTCTCATAGATGGGCTTGTGCTGATTTTTAACCTTGAGTTGATGAATTTAAAGTTATAGTGGTTTACCTTCTCGCATGAGTACAACACACATACCATACCCAGATGCATCACATTCAACCATAAAAGTCTTATAAAAATTAGGAGTGGCCAATACTAGAGTAGTGCACATAGCCAATTTCAATTGTTCAAATACCTAAGTAGCTACATCAGTCCAGTAAAAGGAGTCTTTCTCTAACAAAGAGTTAAGTAGGACTATAATACTACTATAAATTTTGACAAATCTGTGATAGTAACCAGTAAGCCCCAAAAATTCCCAAAGTTGCTTGAGTGTCTTAGGAATTGGCCAGTCCACCATTGCTTGGATTTTTTTAGGATCCACTTTCACTCCCTCATAAGACACAAAATGACTAAAATATTCAACCTCACTAGCCCCAAAAGTACATTTAGAAGGTTTGACATACAATTAATTTTGGTCCAAAATGGAGAGTACCTATTTCACATGTTACAAATGGTCTACCCAATTTTTACTATAAATAAGGATATCATCAAAGAATACCAGAACAAATTTCCTCATAAATGGCTTAAAAATAGTATTCATCAAACTATGAAAAGTAAATGATGAATTTGTTAGACCAAAAGGCATAACCAAAAATGCATAATGGCCCTCATGACTCTTGAAAGCGGTCTTGGGTATGTCTTCATCATGGATCCTAATTTGATGATACCTAGAATGTGGATCTAATATGGTAAAATAAAGAGCCCATTCAATTCATCTAGAAAATCATCAATGATAGGAATTGGAAAGTTATCTTTGATAGTGTACTTATTGAGTTCTTAGTAGTCAGGGCACATCCTCCAAGTGTCAATTTTATTTCTCACGATGACAACTGGTGAAGAGCATTCATTTTGGCTATGGTAAATGATTTTTGCATCCAACATCTCCTGTACCATCTTTTTTATTTCAATTTTTTGGGCATAGGAATACTTGTATGACCTGATGTTGGGTGGTGTACTACTAGGAATAAGTGTGATAGCATGATAATGCATGCAACTAGGTTGAAGTCCTTTTGGCATGTCTCAAGAAAAATGGAATGGGCATCAATTATTTGTTATAGATCAAGAGGTAGAGATGGCTGAGTTGGTTGTACTTCCATAGAAAAGAAACGAGCTATAAATCCCTCAGCACCCTTACAGAGAATTTTTGTCATTTGATGGGAGCTAACAAGTTGGAGATATTCATAATTTAATCTTTTTAGGTCAAATTTACTTTCTTTAGAATGAAAATGCATGAATAATTCTTGAAATTTTATCTCAATAGTGCCCAAAGTGGTGAGACACTAGACTCCGAGAATGATATTAGCTCCACCCAACATAATAGAAAACATGAGATATTCTAATAAGTTGTCTCCCATGGCCAAATTAATACTATGAAAATTTTATAAAAATTTGATAGTACCACCATCTGTAATCATAACCAAAAATTATAGAGCTAGATAAATGAAATAGTTCAAATGAGTAGCCAACTTACTATGGATGAAGTTGTGTGTGCTCCCAGAATGAATCAAAATAATGAATTTATGTTTCTTAATAAAACCCATCAACTAAAGAGTTTCATGAGTACTAATACCTGAGAGGGTAAGACATTAATTATTAGAGTGAGAGTCTTTAGATTTGTCCTCAAGAAAATTTTCATCCACATTATGCAATTTTGCATCATCTTCATCATCATTGTCACCTTAAATGTAAAATAGATTCTTTAGAGCACAATGATTGTATTTTCTCCATTTTCTATCAGAACCATAACAAAACCCTTGGCTCACTTCTCCTCAATTTGTCATTTTGTTAATCTAGTGGGCTGTGGAAATGATGGTGCTAGAAAGTTATGATCATGACTAGTAGTGAATGTTTTCCTTTGGACCATCTTTTTTTCTCTATCATGCATGCCTTAGGGATAGCTTAAGATATAGATGTTGGGTTAAACATTTGAAATTCATATTGGATGTTATATTTGAGGCCACCCAAAAATAGACCAGTCAAATTTCTCTCGGTGATATTTTCTACACGTAAAGAGAGATTCTAAAATTAATAAATATAATATTTCACAATT
>JARHVA010007065.1:520000-557500 GCA_037957365.1 Torreya grandis | reverse complement strand
ATGGTTAATATCACTAACTATAGAGGTAGAAATATTCCAATATCCCACGAAACTGAGTTTTGAGGATAAGTTGAGAGTAAATTACTTTGGTGATATGATTCTCTTAGGTGCACAATAAATTAGAAAAATAAAAAAGGTTTCCAATTAGTATAAAAAGGGGACCATAGACATTTACAATATACTCTGAGACATGAGAAAACTAAAATAAATCATTAGTGTTTTATTATGGATATGTTTATTATGGTAAATCCCTCACATCACGATGTCTATAAATAGAACATTGTGTATCCCTTCATGAAATTAACTAATTAGTTTGAAAACTACCAAAACATAGTTTCTAAAATAAGAAAAATTAAAAGAAAAATAAAGTGAAAAAAAAGGTTAAAGGTTTTTATATTTATAAATAAATAAAATTTCAACTTGAGTTCAAAATAAAAAGGTTTTATGTTTGAATGATCCAAAGTGACAAGATAATATCTTTAGTGTTGGATTTAATCCAAGGTATATGAGAGTTAATGAGTTTTTTTTGGGATATTACCAAAGGTTTAAGGTTTTTTGTTTTCAATGTTAGAATTTATATAAAATTGAAATAAATATTATCCAAAAAAAAAAGGAAAAACAACCAGTGATGTTCTAAAAATAGTAGGTTCACCTGAATGTTTAACACTTTTTTAATTTAAAAATTCATTCAAATAATTGAATCAAATTATTAAAATGGAAATGTAAATATGTATAAATCTGATATGATAATACACTAATATAGTACAAACTATAAATTTTATTGAAATCTAGAACTCGCTAAAAATAGTAAACTAAGGTAGGTTTATACAATGTTTATCAAACCAAGAGTGTATCTTGTTACAAGAACATTATATATGTACAAACTATCTTAGATTTACCTATGAACAAGGTTATACTAAAATAATGATTCATAGTTGATAGGGATAAGTCCATAGGGGTAGGCAGGAGCACACTACGGCCTTTTTTAGATACCGTATCCATGTCTTGATTGACTTAAATACATTTTTATCAAATATGAGATTATGGGAACACTTATAAGGAGTTAAATTAAATCTATGTATATCATTTTTCCATGTGGATGACCTAAATATATCAAACCTTAGTCCTACATAAGCACTAGAAAAAAATTACATAGTAAGAGGTAAAAAAAAATGGGTCTATAAGGATAGTCAAGCTAGACTGAAGAAATCCCTATGACTAAGCATTTCTAACCTAGCACAAATGTGACTTAGACTGATGTACTTCTCTCTCCTAGACTAATTTTTTGATATGTGATGATGTAGTTGGAATGTTTTAGCTATATGATTAATTTATATTATTTGACAATAGATTACCTTGACCTACAATAAAAAATTACTAATACTTGTTTTTTACTTTTATAATGTTATAGAGTTGAAATATGAGATAATAATACTCTTTTACTTAGTGTGTAATGATTTTTATAGAGATATTTAGTGGGGTTAGATTGAGTATCCTTATTGTCATTTTGTAGGATAACCTTTAGAATAATTTTGATAATCAATTAACTAGTAAACAGGACAAGGAAAAAGTAATTTATTTTTCAATATAGTTAATTAAAAATTATATAAAAAAATATATTATTGAAATAAATATTTAAAATAAATTTTAATAAATATTTATAGTAAATCCATATGAAAGTATCTATATATAAAAAGAGAATATTTATTGTAATAAAAATTTAGGTTTAATTATAATAAGTATTTAAGATAAATCCATATGCACATATAGACATACATATACATACATGCATATAACTTGAAGGCATGTCACATATTTTTTATTTAAACAATATATTATTGTTTAACCAATGCTTAGAGACTTGGATAACGATGCAAAAAAAGAGATTGAGCTTCTAGAGGCCATAATGTTTGAGTTGTAACTTTTTTTGAATCCATATTCAATTCAAAATGATTGTCTCCAAAATTTAGTGCAACCATAAGTTGACTTCTTTAGTTACAGATGTTTTTAATATATTTTGGAGGCCATACATGACCACCTATGGGTCTAAAATTATAGTTTAATATTATTTTTGGTATTTTTTCTAAATTTACAAATTGTATATTTTTTTAACCAAACTTGAACTTGAGTTGATATTCATTTCATAGGTTAATTTTAATATTTAGTTTATTTTTGGAGATTTTTAGAGCTACACACAGTGGCATACAAAGGTTACTAAAAATAGCATGTCAAATTTTATTATTTTTAGAGTTATGAAATTTTGCATGTCAACTCCAATTTTGAGTTGAAGCTTATTTATGCATGGTTTTTAATTATTTGAATCATTCAATATGAATTAATAAGTTATTATTTTATAATCTTTACCTATTGGTATTTTCTTGTCTTTATAGCATTCGATTTGATTATTTGGTATCAAAATAACTCGTAGATCAAAAAAATAGAATGCAAGATGAAGAATATTGATAAGAACAAATGGTAACAATAAAATCATAGAGACTCATTGGAGTTGAGTTGTTTTCAAGTAGAGTAGAATGATGCAAAAAAAGAGACTAAAATATTGAAGGACATAAGTTTTTATCCATAGCTCCGTTTGAACTCATCTTTACACTAAAATGATGATCTCAAAAAGTTAGATGCAACTATAGCCTAGCCTATCTATTTATGGACATTTTTTATATTATTTAGAGGCCATATGTGACCATCTGAGGGTTCAAAATTTTAGTTTAATATTATTTTCATTTTTTGTTATAATTTAAAAATTATGTAGATCTGTAACCAAACATCAAATTTGACTTATATTCATCTAATATGTTTATTTTAGTATTTATTTTATTTTTTTCATATTTTTAGAGATTTTTGCATTTGCATGTGAAAGTTACTAAAAATAATAGTTGATAAAGGTAGTAGGTCAAGTTTTATTATTTTCTCATTTTTGAATTTTTACATGTCAACTTCAATTTTGATTTGAAAATTATTTATATATGGTTTATAATTATTTGAATAATTTAATATGAATCAATAAAGTTATTATTTCATAATATTGACCTATTAGTATTTACTTGTCTTGATAACATTTTAGTTCATTAGATTTAATTTAGAATTATGAAACTATTTTAAATTTAGATCTAGATTCGATAAGCCCCCCACCCATCCTACCCACTAAAATAATAAATAACATATATATTTTAAATACATTTATCTAAAATACAATGAAAGATATCAATCTCGATGTGCCTATATTGTGATTTAGGTTAGATAGTAAACTCAATATTGATATCTATCAATGTATCTTAGATAAATGTATTTATGTTATCTATGATAGTAACACCCATAAGTGTGGCATACAAATTTAACGTTAAATACCAATTAATGCATCATTTCATGTTAATCCAAATAAGAAATATATATCACATTCAATGATAATTAAATAAAATACTTTCATATACATCAAAATTTAAAAATAAGTATAATTTATATGATATTAAATATGTAACATTGTTGTAGTTCTATGGAATTGAGTTTCTCTTCCTTAACTTTCCATTTGGAAAGTTTATTTCCTATTTTAAAATTCTAATATATGTCTTATGAAGATAGCTACAAATTTTAGCCCTTGTCTTTCTGTATGTCCTATATCAATTGGTGCTTTAGAAAGAGTCAAATCTTGTGATTTGTGTATAGATAATCCTAAAGTCAGTCTTATGGTTAGTTGTCATGTCTTTCCCCTTTGTATTGGTGTAATTGGAATTATATGCAAAGTTGCATCTACAAATAGTATTCTAGAGCAATTGTACAATTCCACCATAACATATGTAGGTGACTCTGGTGGGGAAATTATAGGTTCATATAATATACTTCAAATATATCATTGAGATCCATTTACAAGTCTTACTTATATTCATAAGTTAGAGGTTAACATCACCCTTACATCTTTAGTAATTAATAACTCCACATCGAATTCATCATTATGACCTCCTAATAGATTGGTACTACGTATTCTAGTTGCAATTCTCTTTACAATCAATCCTTTTAATGATTTCAATTTCATTTTTTTATGGCTTTTCACATTATCATTTGTTGCAAATAAATGAATAGCATTGTCAAAATCTTCTCTTGTTGACATCTATGTCAAATTGGACCTTCAAGTGCTCGAGATATATTTATGCTGAGGTAACTTTATTAAAAAATATAACACATACTTGGTGAAGCCAATTTTTCTAGATAGTGGTGAAGAATCATTTGTAATGTCTTTAAATCTACCTCTATATTTCCACTATTATCATGTGTATTTTCTATATTATTTTTAACACCATCATCCATTTCTTTTCTTTGTCTATTATCTGGGATTTATAATAAATGTTTTATAGTCATTGAATTCATTTCTGCAAAGTTACGATCAATATTAGCATTCATTCGATGATGTCTTTGAACTATTTCATAATTATGTTCTTGTAGTTAGTTTATTCTTTTGTGAATTGATTCAAATTCATTTCTCTTTGCATGATTTTTCTAAGTTTATGTTAACCATCTTGAGATGTTCATGCACTAAATGTCATCATTTATTGGGCATGTTCTCTCATTTATGCTTCCAGTTATTGAACTAGCATGTTTGTCCTGCACTTTACATGTATTTCTCTTTCATTCTCATTATGTTATCATCTTTATTCTTTTGTTGTTTATTCACATT
The DNA here is from genome assembly GCA_037957365.1 of Torreya grandis. Classification (NCBI taxonomy): domain Eukaryota; kingdom Viridiplantae; phylum Streptophyta; class Pinopsida; order Cupressales; family Taxaceae; genus Torreya; species Torreya grandis. Next base: position 552,816 of record JARHVA010007065.1, on the reverse strand, counting down.
ATTATCTTTGATATTTTTGAGCATATTCTCTTATATATTCTATTCATTGTTGTTCAGTTTTAAAATTTAATCGTGGACATATCATACCTATAAAATATAAACATACAATATTCAATCTATTTTTCCAAAAAATTAAACTACAATTAACCTTTTTTGTAAGTTGAAAAAAATCATAATAATATACTATTAATAAAAATTAATAAATACATCTCATAATAAAAATATATATTTTATAAAATATTAACATATAAAATAGTTTCCAATATAAATTAATGTCACGAGATGAAACCAATAATACTGGGTAGGTATTAATAAAGATGTCTAGTTACATATATAAAAATATATGATTATAAATATATTTGATTATGCATAAAATATGGTTATTGTAACAAACCTCAAGGAAAATAGAAAGTATAATATACAATATGTTACCATTAAAAAATATAAAATACAATAAAATTTAAAATAATAACATACATGATTAAATATTTTTGTTGCTTAACCAACCGAAAAACAAAAGAAATGTGATGAAGGGATAATTATAATTAGTAGATAGCTTGCAATGAAAGGCAAAATGTTAACTCTCATTAAATTGTTGTCATAGTTGGAGCTTAAAATATTTTCATTTAAAAGGCTGAAAATCCAATTCTATAAAATCAAAAGTAAACCTTTAGGATAACTAATAAATTTGTTAACAAATAGTTGTAATTTATTAAAGTATAAATTAAAAAAAATTATGAGTATTTATTATTGTAAATTACAAAATAAATATTAATTTTTTTATTTTTTTTGAGAATAAATATTTAATATTTAGAAACTTTTATATTAAAATTATTTTAAAATATGTATTACTTTAAAATCTATTAAAATTATACAAAATTTTCAATAAATTTTAGGAGAAATAACTACATAAAAATAAAAAACTTTGAAAAATAAAAGAAACAAAAAAATTTATGTAAGGTGGAAGATTGTTGATGTTGTTTACCTAATTTTTAATTGTTAATGCAAATTTATAGGCAATAAAAATAAAATACAAACAATTAGTAAACAAAACAATAATATTGCCTTTCAATATTTTGTCAACCGAACTATATATACAACATATAAAAAAAAAAAAAATTAAAAAAATAATATATTAATTAATGTTATGTCACATCATATTCGTTTCCATTCACAATTTCTCAGTTAAGAATGGTGAAGGGTGTTTGGGAAAGACACTATGCAATAATAGAGTGGAATGAAAGTTGCAACTAATATTAAATGAAAAAAAATCTATACCTAATATTGTCAAATCACTATCAAATAAGAAGTTTGTCATTATTTAAAACAATATATATTAAAAGTTTACATGATAAATAATTTAACATCATAAAATATCTTTACAAAATATTTTATTATTATTATTATAGATGACATTTTGCTTGCTACTTATAATATTGTGTAAACCATTTAATGTAATTAATCAAAAATATGTTTTAATTGTTCGATAACTTATCAAACTATCATATTAACATATTAATTTAATTATTCAAAATAAAATAAAAGTACAAATAATTAATCATTAAATATACATTAAAAAAACTGAAAAATTGATACTTCGATTGTATCCAAGAAGTCTATATAATATTAAAAATGTAAAAATATGAATTAAATTTTTTTATAAACTCAATTCTTATAAATAAAAATTAAAAACAAACTAAAAAATTAGATGCCCACCACTTCAATAATTCAGGGTAATTGTACAATAATAATAGAAATGATGACATTTTAACACACTTGAATGATTATAACAAAATATCAGTTAAAATAGAATCTATTTGACCCATTTTAAATTAGAATAGTACTTCTTTTCCCATAAGAGCCCGCTTGTAGAATCCATCCAAAATCTCTTGGTGTCCTCTCTAAGAAAAAAACATTTTACCCTCAGAGTGAAACATTATATGATATATGTACAAATGTTCCTAGTATATGTAAACTCACAAGGGACTCAAATCCAGAACACACACACGGGACAACTGTTACATTTTAGAAAATTAGTTTATTTAAATTTTTAGAGCTTAGTAAGCACAGTTGTACAAACAAAATAGTATGGTAACCAGTATTGTTGACCACAAATGCTTACTATGGAATGTTCTATATAAAATTGCATGGCAACTAGTATTGTCGACAGCACGCCAAAAACTAGGATATTATTGCCCGGCTGGATCACGGGGAGTCGTTTTGATTTCATACGCTTGAGCTTCTTGCTTTTTTGGCATCATGCTGAACAAGGGTCCCATTACGCATTTTATTTCCACTATATATCTTAACGTGTTCATACAAAACGTTTCCCTTTCTGCCGACGATATGGTATTATGCAATCCACAAAACCGAACAGTAGTAACCCAAGGATATATTATGTCCAGTAAAGCAATTTTTTTTGTGGACAATATAACCCAAAAAAAACATAGATATATGATTATCATTTTGCGGACATAAACAGTTGAATTGAGTTCACACCGGCTCAAACCTAAGGAAGGACCTCTCACTCCCTATAAATTCTTACTTCAAGTCATTAATTCTTAACCGATAAAATTGCGGGTTTATAGTTTTGTTTTCACAGTGAAAGCAAGATATTCATAGTGAGAAAGGCCATAGCAGTGCTGTTCATCGTTATGAGTGAGGTGGCAACCACCTTTCCCCTCATAATGGCCTGTGGCAAGAAATGCCCATCCCCTCCTCCAAAGATTCCCAAATGCCCACCCACTTCTCCAAAGATCCGAAAATCCCCCAAAACCCCAACGATTCCCAAAACGCCAACAATTCCAAAAACACCAACGATACCAAAAACTCCACCCACCCCAATAACACCTCCAGGAAGTAGTCCTGCAACAAAATGTCCAACTGACGCTCTGAAGCTGGGAGCCTGTGTTGATTTGCTTGGTGGGCTTGTACACATAGGCCTAGGAGATCCTGTAGTAAACCAGTGTTGCCCTCTATTGCAAGGAGTTCTGACATTAGAGGCAGCACTGTGTCTGTGTACAACGATTAAGGTTAAGCTTCTAAACCTCAATATCTTTCTTCCAGTGGCGCTGGATCTGATTGCTTCTTGTGGACTGAACTTCCCCCCGGGGTTGAAATGCCCATCTTAAATGGAATTTTAGTCTGGTTGTTATAATAAGGTAGTTGTTAACTAACTATCGTGTGTTGTCATAGTTATATTGTCATTTTAGTTGAAATCATAAAGCTTGAAGACAGTAAGTGGTTCCTGCTGCCAAGGCACTATTTGTTTTAAGTTACGTAACTTATTATAAATAATTTAAAGTAGTCTGTAGCTGTAAGAACTTTTGTCCAGGCCTCTTTAATTTGGAGGAGTACCTGATATTAGGGTGCAGTAGAAGTGTCTTTGTCTTACCAGACAGAAATTGCAATAATATGATGTGAAGTTCTATTATGAAGTGATCATTAATTGTCGTGTATGTGAAGCGTGGGAAGGAAAAGATCCTTGAGGTGAATGTTTTGACTTGATATAAGTAATGTGGATTCATAAACACATTTGATTTGGAAGAATTTTTTTTTTTCATCGATGTTTAAGATAGATCTTTTTTTCGTCACCAAAAAACATTTTAGGAGGATGATAAATTTTAATGAACTTAATATGTTCACTTTTAGTTTTAATTTTTAATTTTAAGTTCATTTAATCATCACTTAAAAATATCATTAATTTTTTCCCTTGAATAATTAAAACAATTTATTTTTATCACACAATGAATTCAATTAATTTTTATATTAAAAAATTAATTATATAAAAAATCAATAATTAAAAATAAAAGTAGATCAACTTGTAAACACCCACTACTCTTATTTACTCAATTAGATAATAGTGCATAGTCATCTTTTTACATTATGAATGGTGGATTTATGCTATTTCTTACGGATTAAAAGATGTCAGTTTTTTTATATGTCAATTTTTATTTATTTATTTATTTATTTTTCCCTGTGATTTGAATACTATTTTTATAAATTTAATTAAAATTATGTATTAGATTAATTCTAAAACAATTAAAAAACTATGGAAGGAATCGCTAGCTTGTGATTATTGTTATTATTGGTGGTATCTTTTGACATTAGATTTCATTAATAACTTTTGAATGTATTACAGAAAGGAAAGCTCGTGGGAGCAACACTAGGATCAAGGCTAGCAATAGAGCCAAGTATTATTTTCAGGGGGTTGTTAACAATCATTCACATCTAAGGGAGAAAACTATGCTCCATGATAAGTCACTCCTACTATGTTTCTTTCAAATACCATTTTACAATCTTTAATGTGTTTGATTTTTTTTTTTTTTGGTTTTCTTATGCCCATATGCAGGGATCTATAAGTGATTGTGTATGCTTAATAGAGGCACTAAAGGGGATGGATGTATTCATTTCCAAAGTGAGCATACGACAAGTAGAAAATAGTTTAATCTCATCAATGGAATGCAGAAAGTTCAAACCATCAAGATGAAATTTATAAACATAATTTAATTTTTCAAGTCAATAACAATAATATTAATAATATTTTAATGTTAGAAAATGACTTTTGTAATGTATGTTTTTCTCAGATAATTTTCCCATTAAAGTTTTGAAATGGTGTTGATAAACACCCTGCATAGGAGCCTATGAATATTATTTGTGAGTGAACATTACTAATAACTCTTATAATTTTCTCAATTATTTTAAAACTGAAGATATAGATCGCTTCCTCTCACAAACACATACTATCTTGTTCATTCACTTTCATTGCTACAATATTTGTTTTAGCATATCCATCCTAAAGTATCTAGCCACCTTTACATTCCCCTTAAACCGAGTCAATGAAAAATGCAGTGTCCTTTTCTTTGTGATACAAAATCTTATAATATGATTTAGTTAATAATGTATAATACTTTTTATTAAAATATTTGTAATTGTATTGGAGAGTTTAATACAATCTTGGGATATATAAATTAGTCTATGCAATCTGAATGATGTTGTTGATGTACATAATCAAAGACGGGAATGAATAAATACTGCGACTACCTTCACCTTTATCCAATGAAAGATGGACACTACTAAAATGCCACAAACTTTTCGATTAATTTTACACTTCCATTGTTGATTTTTCATCGTCGGTAAAATATCACTTTACAAAAGAATACACTTTTAATTTTCCATTGTGGATAACATTTGAAACTTTGCAAGCCTGGCATTGCTAAATTGTACACTATAGTCAAAATTACTTACAAACTGTCAGAATTGAGAAATCATGATTTTTGCCATTTGAAATTGTTGTTAGCGAACAAGAAGTCCATGTTGCCTATGTCAAGTCTTTCCTACATTGAGACAAGCTCGACAAATGTGTGTTGAATATTTTGAAACTGGAATTCAGATTTGTGAAAAACACCGTAGTTTTGTTTTGTTTTGTTTTTTTTTGGGGGTGGGCACTGAATTTTTTAAAAGAAATATTTTGAAATGAATTTATAACTAAAATATTTAGTAATAAGACTTTATTTGTTCCTTCACATCTTCATTTATTGATATTGGAATGTTGTAAATGAATTAATTAATTAAATTTGGGGGAAACTAACCAAAGCATATTTCAATGTAGGTTAGATTTTATTTTTAATAATATCTTCTTTATATAATTGTATTTGTCTGAGATTGATTTATTTAATCTTTTTGTGTAGATTATTTCTTGTGTGATTTTCAACGATTTCTATATTTTTAAAGATAAGTTATTAAACAGATTTAATGTTCTATTTCATTTCTACGTGATTTTTTTTATCTTAATGTAATAAAAATGTCATTAAGTTATTTGAAACAGAAATAGGATTAAAGGTAGTAATATAGTTTCACTTGAACACTTCAAACTCCCTATAAGGACTTATCACTTTGCACTTTTGCTTCAAAAGGATGAAATAGTTTATTTTTTAAACCCTTTTATTTACTAATTTTATTTTTTCTTTGATATTTAGAAATAATCATAATAATTATATATTTCTCAATTTTTTAATTAAAATTATCTTTATAACCTTCTATATATTTATGAAAATTTTATTGATAATATGACCTACAATGATAATAATGTATATAATTTTCATTTTTGATTTATTAACTTTAAAATTGTCAGTAGAATTTATCATAAACTTATATCTTTTATATAAAGCATGCGTTATGTTGTGTGTGTGTGTGTGTGTGTGTGTGTGTGTGTGTGTGTGTGTGTGTGTTTTTACATAGGTATATTATTGATAAGGCATTTTTATAATAGTATTTTGGGGTTAGAAAGTTGTAATGGCATGAAGGTATTCATATTTAATTTTAATATTAAATTGGATGTTTATTTAACCATCACCTTAAAAAATAAATTGGCCAACATTATGTATGTATTTTAGGTTCTCATATAATTTTTTAGGCACTTTGGATCACTTTCAAGTCTTGTACCAAAAGTTATACTAATATCAAATCCATGTTTGCCAGTTCTCTCAAGGTGTATTGCCTAAGTAGTGGTGGAGATGGCAACCTATCACCCTTAGATGTTGTCACTCCCAATATATTCAACCACAGTGACCCTACAAATATTTAACTATTAAAAAAGGGTTCCTCAATTCTAATAAGGCATTGTTTGATGGTGGCTCTTTGGTTACTCAGGTTACTACCAATATTAAAAATAAAGTGGTGTTCTTCACTGATTTTACAACTTTCTTAATAAATTTGGAAAACATTAGCCATCTTACTAGGACAAACAAAGAGGTCATAAAAAATTGTGGTAAAAGCAATTGACTTGTATTGATGTACTGAATTTAGTTAAAGCATGCCTCAAGATTACAAGATATTCTTTTCATGACTTTACAAAAAAATAACAATTGATTGTGTTTTATCAATTGATCGTTAATAAATATTTAGTGATGCTATTTTTTTTTATTTGATGATATCTCAAAATATTTTTCTTTTATATCTGAGAGTGGCAAATTTAGGGTAGATTAAAATGATTAATTCTAATGAACACATTATCAACATTATATTTTATAAATAACTTTATTTTATTTTTTTATGAAAACAAGCATGTTAAATTTATTTAATCACAAGTTATTACCTTTTAAGGTACTAACATATCAATGACTATGAGGCAATTATTATATCGAGAGGCATTTTACAATGGTATTTAGGGGTTGTTGGTATGTTATAATAGAGTGAATGTGTTCAGATTTAATTTGGAGCTTTAAAATATACCGACATCATTATACAATATTAAATTTTATGAAAAATATAATTTTATAAACAAAGTTTATTATAAATTAAAATCTAACCAACATTATTATATTGTTTTAACTTTTATTATAATAATTATTTTATGAGAAAATAGTATTTTTTTAAAAATCAGTAATCAATTATTTTTGACTTGAGGGAATATTTTAGATCCACATGAGGAGTCAACTACCAATAGCAAGGGAGACTCGAACATGGGACCTCATGGGTAAAGCCCACCTTCCTTACTATTTGGTCACTGCCACAAGGACTATGAGCAAACACTATTATGAGTTAAGAACTAAAAACATATCTTTTTAAAGTTTTATCTCACCTTCCACTATCACACATTAATTTTATCTTCTTTAGCATATTCATGTAGTAAAACTAGAAAATATATTTTTAATAAATTTATGTAAAATACACCCATAGCTATCATTCTCAAGACACCTATATTATATTGAATTTGTGATAGTAATAAAATAAGTGCCTCAAGAATGATATCTATCAACATATTTTACATAAATTTATCTAATATAAATGTGATAGTTTTTTATTATTGGTAAAGAGGGGTTTTATAAAAAACCCTAGCCAATAATAGTAAAGAAAAAATAATACAATAAAAAATCAAAACATATAGCTGTCAATAATGAACAAAACGAAATGTAAACAAATAACTCTTCAATTAAATAACAACCAAACAAAAATATAAATAAATAAAATAAATATCCCTCCAAAATCATTTTATTTTAGATATCTGAAGTTCATTTTCAATGGTTTCAATTCCTTTTTAACTCCACATTTCCTTTCCTTCTTAACTCTACATTTCCTTTTATGACTAATAATAGTTCAATCTCCTCCCTCCCGAATCAAGATGGAAGGGAATGAAAATTTCAAACAAATAAATTGGTTGATAATCCTTCAAAGATATTCAAGCCACAAACCCTTAACTTGAATTAGAAGTAACGGTATTAAAATTTAAATTTGAATCTGCCTTTGGCATGACTCTACTTATATCAAATTTTTTCTCCATATTGTTTTCCAAAATTCCACACTTTTTTTATAATCCTTTTTCAGAAAAATTATCTATTCCACTAGAGTTTTAGGAACTTCACTTTCGGAACTTCACTTTCGTTATCACCATTCCTACTATAACTACCATTTGTTCTACTTTGATACGTGTATTCCTTCCACTAAGAGACAAGTTTCAAACACGTAGAGAAACCACATGCATTGGCTAGATATCATATTTATTCTAGTTTATCTATATTATATTTTCTTATTATGTATGAATTATAAAATATAAGATTATAAATATTTTTTGAAAAAATAAATATTTTAAAAAATGTTGTGTTTTATTTTTATAAGATTATTGTTCAAATTAAGATAAACACATCATTGAATTGGTATAGAACCTAATCCAAACACATCAAGATGTTCAAGTCCTCTTTGACATATAAAAGATAAATGAAAGTGCAGTTCACTAGAAAATTAAAAAAGACTAAAATTGAAGAAGTAACACCAATGAAAAGATTAATAACCACATTTGTTGGTGCAGGAACTAATTGGTTTTAACTAGACCACAAAAAAGCCTAAACCACCAGAGAAAGATGCCTAGGTCTTGAAAGGAACCATCAGGGTCTCAATGGAACCCAAACATGATAAAAAAAACAACTCAGTAGAACTTAGATAGAAAATGAGGCTAAAATAATAAAATAGAGAACCATCGAGGTCCCAAAATAGACCCACAACCATCACTCAAGAGTCTGATTTTGACTGGATCAGGAACCATCTTGGACACAAGGGGAGGTCTAGGTCTCCAAATCAAAATTGAAGAGAAGTCATAGCCCCCAACTTCCATCCTAAAATAAAACAAAGGAACAACATCGCATAAAATAGACCATGGTCTCGAAGAGGTCCCATCTTAGAATTAAGAAACAAACCAACAAAAGATTCCTCCAGGAATCTATAGAACTCTCTTGAGGAAGTATCCACCTTGATTCCACTAAAAAACCATCTAGAAAATAAGATCTCTAGAGTATTGAATGAGTCTTGCTCAAAGAGACCACAAGCAAATTTGAAAAATTATTCCATACAGAATCCATAATTCCAACTAAAGAAGAATCCCTTCGGGGATCTGCAAAACATTTTGGAGAAGGATTCTAGGGGAATCCATGAAACTTTCCACCCTAATAATAAAGCCATCTTTTCCTAATAAAATTTGGTGTCTCCACCACCATATTGCTTTCTCCATGATCGAAAAAACAAGTCTCCTTAATATTATAATTGAAAAGTTTAATCCTTGAGTTTAGGATCAATTTTATACCTTTTTTAGAAATGTCATTACAAAAGACCTCACCCCTAAGACCTAGAATAAAAATTTGCAGATCTTATCTGTTTTATAAATAACCTTTTGAGGGCCCTTTTATTTCATTCCAGACCCTCACCACAAATTTGAATAACCTCCTTCTAAAACTTGGCCAAAACCATTATCTACTAGATACGGGAGAGAAAAAAGCTAAAAAACAATGGATCTAACACTGACAAACACTTTCAGTCGTATCTAAAAACCTTCAAGCCTAACACTAGCAAGGAGTAATTTCACCAAATTCCTAAGGAGACTAATATGGGGTGGGGTCCCCATCAAAGGAAAGTACTTAATTTATTTAATAGACAAAGCAGCGTCCCTTAACTTGCTCAGGCAGATCACCAACCCGTTGGTCCCAATGTTTAACACAACAGAGCATAACAGACCAAAATGCCAACCTCCTCAAAAGATGTCGGTCCAACCAGTGAAGAGACCGATTTTACTAGACTTAACCTCCTTTGCATCGTGCCTTCAACTGATTCAGGGCCCAAACTGGCATGGCCCAAAAATCATTTAGAGTTGTCTCTAGCACACAACTCTTACTTAAGACCAGCCGGCAAGCAACAGCTTGAAACTCTTCACCTACATATTCTCAGTTCAAAAGAAACATCCACTGGTGCAGACCAAAGCCACAAAAAATCTATAAAATCACATTAGCAGGTGTCCCATTAGAAAAGGGACCAGTTACACAAGGCAGAGTATTTCGCAAGCCCACATCCACAAGCATAACCAACTCAGAGGTTGCCAAAAAAATCACCTTACAGGCCTTATTAGCTTCCGTAACTACCACTGCTCTGGTCAAGGAGAACAAACCCATCGCCTGAAGCCCAAAGATCCACTGATCTACAGAACTAGCTAGAGAAGACATCATGCAGAACCTCATCCTCTTCATATCTCTCTAGATCATCATCATCTTTTCCACCATCCTCATCACCTGGAGTTTCCCTCCCACATCCTAATTTGAATTTCTTTATGTTCACTCTGCTTCTCCGCTCCATGAATCTCGACTTTACCTTACATTTCCATAATAATAAATGTTTTATAAGATAATTATTTATTTACACTTTATAAATAAATAAAAATAACTTGTTTAATAATAACGAAAATAAATATAAATTTAAACAAACATTTTATTTGACTTCTTTTTAAAATAATTGATATTTTTTAATTTCAGTGTCCCATCCAGTAAAACAAAATAGAAATAAAAAATAAAAAATAAAAAATAAAAAATAATTTTTTTTTTTTTTTTTTTGTCAGGGTCAATTTGAACTCATTTATGAAGACCCATTTAACAAAAACCACATTTAAAAAGTATGATGTAAACCACGCCAAAATTAAAGGGGTGTATTTTTATATCCTCAAAGTCTTGGGCAAGCATCTGGTAATTATTAAACATTTTGCATCCCTATTTTTTCAGAGTTATTTAATTGTTTTCCTTTAATATTTATGAATATATTTTTAATAATAATAATTGTGAAAATGGTTTGATTTTTATATTATTTTTGAATTGAAATTATCCCTATTATTTATATTTAAATATTTAAATGGTTTTTTATAATATTTTTTTAAATTAAGAATAGTTAATATGTGTATATATAATTTTATAAACAAAAATTAATCTAATATAAAATATTAATTTAGTATTTGGTTTTAGATAAATTATTAAATTAACTAATATTTATATATAATAATTTCTCACTCCTCTGTACTACCATATAGTAGTTATATGTTGAAAAAAACATATTTGATATTTAACATAGAAATTAGACCAAAATTTAAAAAATAAGGGTATCTTTTATTATTCTCATTTAAATTATTAGGACATATTCAAACATATTTTTGTATGTGTGTGTGCACGCGTGTCCATGTTCAAAATTAGTAAGTCCACAAGAAATCAAAGTACTTACAATCCATTTCAAAAATATAAATAGTGTTATACAATCTTTATATTTATTTTATTTTTCTTTTTATATAAAGGAATTGGTTATGTCTCCATCATTTTTTAAACATGGTTAATTGTTTTAATTGGGTTAGCCACTACTATAACTCTTACCTCTTATAGGTGAAATTTGATCTAAGCAAGGTAAGTTTGTGAAGGTGAAGGTTTTGAACCACTAACCTCAAGCTAATAGGTACTCAGTAGATGTTGATCATTATACTCACCTAAACCATTAATAAACTATTAGGACCACTTTTTTATAGCTCTTTTTCTAATTAGTTATTACTAATAAAATTGATGAATCCATAAACTAGAAAAGAAAAATTCCAATATGCACAATTTTCTCATAATTACTTAAGTATTAATATTTACATAATAGTCTTAAAATAAAACTCGACTCAAAATTTAAATTGAAAAGTAAAATTTAAACAAATAAAAAACTACCTAGAGTTAACTAACACTACTATTTTTAGTAACAATAATTTTCTTGTAACTTTTACAATTAAGCTCGTATGGACTTAAAATGTTCACTTATCCCCTACACACTAAAGTTAGAAATTAATAAATTTTAATGCAAGTTAATGTCTGGTTACAAAGATATATAATATCTAAAGTTCCTATAAAAAATAATAAAATGTATTTTAGACACATAGATGCTCATTTATAGTTTTAAAATATATATGCAAATTGACCCTAATTAGACAAAGTGGGTTATGAATGCATTATCCTCTCCAAGATATTTATTTTCAAAAGAATAAGATCCTAAATGGGTTTCTTAATAAAAGGTTATGGCCTCTTCAAGAATGTGTCTACATCATTCTCCTCTTATTGATAGCAACATAGCTCACGCGAGTTTCCCTAATTATGTTCTTGAAATTTATGATTTCCAATTTTATTCAAACTCCAATCTAAAATCTAATTGTTTTCTTATTGGTATAGTCCTTCCTAATGTACCAAATACATATTAAATCTTCCTTTTCTTGTGTTCACTATATTGTTATCTATAACTTGCACTATATTTTCTTTCTTCTCCCTTCGTACATATTGATTCTAGACCACATATTCATCTTCTCCCCTTTCATCATATTTTGGATATTAAATTAATATAAATATAAAACATTTAATACTAGAGAAATGTGAAAACATTGTGGTAAAATTATCTCAAAAACATTGTAAATATCCTTTTTAAATACCTCCCTCTCTTATTCCTACTCTCCACCTAGATGATGACTCTTATTTGAACCCATATATGATGAATGGCCATAACAACTATAGCTATGAAGCACAGAAAGGTGGATCCTTACTCCTAGTGAAATGAAGTGATCAAGTGGTGAACAGCAGGCATAATGTTAGATTGCTAACCTGAATCTAATCTAGTCTACCTAGGAATAAAAATCAATATATGCACTCTTAGGAAGTAACTATGTGAGAGGAGTCAACTTGGGGTCTATTTAGTCTCAACACATAACCTTCAAGAAGTATTGAGGTCCATATAAAAAGTTACTTCTACATAATTGTCAAATAAAATGTTGAATCCACTCAACACATCTCCATCAAACTCCTCAACTTTTATGAATAAATAAAATCTAAGATTAGTTACGACTAACAAAAACTAATCTTTAGGTATAGGAGGCATATGTTTATTTCATAATCTCTGGCCAAATATCTCATATCTTAACACATGGATCACTAAGCTTTAGAAGGCTCACATTAAAGGTTATATGGAATTGTATCCTAATGAGAAAGGTTTATTTATAGTTTTTTTCCATCTTATTTTAGATAAAGAGATTAATCAAGACAAATAGTGGAGCTAGGATCAACATGAACTATCAATTAAACCTTAGTTACAAAGTTTCAACCTACTCAATGACTTTTTTCCACTAGACCCATTTTTTTCACTTACCTCATCACCCCCTTCATTTTATCATTGAGCCCTTCTTCAAGGCAAGTCAAAACTCGCTATTTAACTTCTAGTAAATTGATAATGCCACTCAAATGTTCTCTCGTAATAATTTTTATATAATCCTAGTAATCAGTGTTATTTTCATTGATAGTCTGGCCTTTATAAACCTATCTTTTCAAAATCATATGTGACCTCAGCACATGGACTATTAATATTTTTCTTTTCATTGTCACATGTGTTTTAACACTACTCAAATAAAAAAATAAAGAGATCAACTTGGTGGAAGAATTCTTACTTCGATCTTATGATAGTGTTTGGATATGATTATTCTAATATTTATTCCACTGAATTAGAAGAGGAAGATCCACCTATAAAGGAGGCAGAGGAACTAAAGACCCAAAGTGTAGAACTTACGCATCTTAGTCCCAAAAATTTTATAGCTAGAAGAAACATGGAGTCAAGAGAATTTAAAAAATCTAACGCCCATATTTTTTCAACTTTAAATGTTACTATGAATAGAGATGACAATGAGAGGGAGGTCTAGACTCGACTCTAGAAGCCTTTGAAAAATATATCTCTAGTGAGGTGACACTAGATATTGAAATACCTATTTCAAGGGTGGAATTAAATGAGCAAAACTTAGAGCTTTAATTCTAGTGAAATCTATATACCCTTCTCCCCTATTCTATGTAAGACAAGAGGGATTAAAATGAAGTGCAAAAAAAATAAAAATGGAAAATTAGTTACAGTTGAAAAGTATTCCATTTTGACCCTTAATTCAAAAGGGCCTTAGCCTTGAGGAGGACGTGAGGAAGTTTTGTTGATCTTGGCTGAAATTTTTATTGTTGTTTCATTAGCTTGTTTTATGTGTGTCAATATTTGTTTCTTTTACCATTGGTAGAGGCATTCCATGTGAAATTTAAGGTTTGATATTTATTCAAGGCTATGGAACCTTTCATAACCCACATTTTATCTCTCTTCATAAGAAAAACATTGTTATCGATTTATTCACAATTCTACATGGATTCAATCTTCTTTTAATTTACCTTGTTATGTGTTTCTTAGATCAATATTTATTTTCTAAAATAAACCATCATGTATTCTCCTTCTTGAAATGTCGTTGGCCTTATTGTTATATATTTTTTTGCCTTAAACTTTTCATTTCTTTCATGTACATTTTTTTATTAATTTTTTTTAAACAATTGTATGTTCTATATACACTTTAGTTATTCTTCCATGCAGACCTTATGTTTATTAAAAATGTAGAGGAAGAAATAAATGGTTTTAATTTTTTCATTATCATGAATAATAAATGAAAAAATGGGATCATCTATGAGTGAATTTGGTTGAGGCTAAGATAAAAGAATTTTTTTTATTATTATTGGTAAATTTCAAATTTTGAAAGTGGCCCACCCTTTTACAATGGAGAGAAATATAAAATAATGAAATACAAATGAATACCCTATTACATTGGAAAAATAAACTAGGTTCAAACATATTGTGAATAAGCTGAATAACTACGACAAGGCATAAAATAAACATACAAATGTTATCACCCTTCTATAATAATTTATTTTCATGATTTGAGGGTCATATTCATTGGTTCTAACTCATTGTTTCATCTACTATTCCTTTTGTTTCACACAATTGTCCAACATCCACCTTTATCCGAGTTTGTGAATATGGGGGTGGAAACTTCAAATGAATCCAATAGTTTATATTTCTTTAATGAAACCCTAGCCAACAAACTCTCACTTGAATTCAAAGTAGCACCATTAATTTTTGAAATATATTCTAAGTCCAAAAAGAGTCCATATAACTCAATTTTTTCTATTCCATGTGGTATAAAACTTTTACCTCTTATTTTGTAAAGACAACAAAACTCACTAATTCTCCTTCTTAGATTTAAATTCTTCTTAAATAGTCTGCTTTTGAATATCTAAATCCTCATCTTCATTCTCATAAACATTTATGCCTTCCACCATGAGATGGTCAGGAAGGTAATCCTTATACTATGAGGATTCATTATTTTTATAGATAAATGAGTTGAACCAAAAATATGACATGTATAAAATCTCATTCTAAATTTGAAGGACAAACATTCATAGTCAAGTGTTTGAGACCAACAATGGTTTTGAACATTCAAATCAATGTTTTTAGGAAGTTCATAGGACACTTGCCTAAAAACAAGGACTCAATCATAATTGGAATGAAGATAATCAATATTTGATTTAGCCATTACCAAAATATCACCGAAATACTTTCCTATAGTTTAAACACATGTTTTAGACCAAAAATATAAAGGAAGGTAAGGTCGGTGTACCCAAACTAAAATGATATTAAAATATTTGATAAAGGGGTTGAACAATTAAAACCAAGGATTAATCAAAAATAAATACTTATCTACAGAAAATATCTAATCTTTCATGACTATATTCCTATCTCTAAGAAGGTTAAATACTACTATGATTAAACCCATAACACATGGGTAGATGTCCAACTTATTTTTCATGAAAGGTCTCCAATTTTCATAAATACTTTTATGAAACACTAACAAGTTTATCCAAATCATATTAAATCTGCATATAACCCCCTATCATCAAACCGTTTTTCATTTTCTAGTACCTCTAAAATCTCATTCTACTCAAAATGGATGTTTTTCTTGACTTAGCAAGGTTTAAAATATTTTGAATCCTTCTGGACACCAGTTCAACAAATTAATTAACATTGATCCTTCTATATTCTGTAGTGATAGGGGACATAATATTATAATAGTCTACATATCCCTTTACATTAGTAACATCATCTAGAATAAGACCTCCACACTCTAGCTCCCCCAAATTTGGACAGTAACAACTCCCCTTGCTAATCTTAGCTAACCTTGAATCTTCCCTAGCCACATATCCCTTAAGAAGATTTGGTGTCCTTAAATATTTTATCATATTATAATTCCCTCCCTTATCATTGTACTTTGTTTCTTTTATTTTTACATCTCATTATCCTCTTTCTATTGTGACCGTACCTCCCTGTTAATCTTATCAATACTAATTGAAACTCTCCTTGGATTTGGAGTTTTCTTCACTACTTATATTGAATCTATATCCCTAGTCATTGATTTACCATAATACCAAATAGAATATACAATTCTCAGCAATAAACATTATATAAAATCTCATGATGAGGATAATAATGATAGCTTTAAGGAAATAACATGTGTAGAGTAAACAACATGGTGATCCATGACTGCATATAAATTTTTTTAAATAAGATTATCTTTTGGAGGTAAGATATGTAAAGTACATATAAATGGTGGTCGTTTTAAAAATATGGTTTGTAAATAAATGGTAAAAAACTAGGTCTACAATGCAAAAAATATCCTTTTCCTTACCAAATTTATTCGATTAATAATGGGAATGAATTTATTGTAGATATTATCATATTTATTTATAATAAAAATTGGATATATTCTTAGGTTTGGATAAAAAAATATTTTCAATAATTGTTTCACTTCTTTTTCTTGATGAGATTCATCCATAATTTTGATCAAGAATTAATCCCATGAATGGATCTAGTAGGGGAGGGGTGCGATATGGGGGGTCAAACATAGAGGGTAGGGGTAGCCATGCTCCCCAAATATTATAATTTAGGAAAATTATTGTTGGATCTAATATCCCATCTTCTGAAATGGAGATCAATGCCATTATTAGGGAATCAAGGAAGTAAAAGCTTGAAGATACTAAATTGAGAGGCATAAGTATATGCATGTAAGAAATATAGAAAAAATGGTGATTTGATGTATCTAATAGAAATAAAAAGGAATATAAAGGTAATACTAAGATGAATATTAATCATTAAATTTCTAAGATCCCAACTATCTCTTAAAAAACTCCATACATGGAAAAAAATGAACTAAAAAACTAATGGATAATTCAAAATCAAACCATGTATAAAAGAATACTTTATTAGGATATTTGAAATTAAATTGGACAAAGATAACATTTTTTGAATGAGAGCCTTAATTACTTAAAAACATAAGCCTTTTCATGAAACACTAGCATACCAAGTGGGCATGATTCCTTACAAGGAAGCACTCTCTGAGGGCATATGATGTATAATTTATTAGAAAATATTTCTACAATCATGTCAAAAAATGACCTAGGGATAGCTAGATGGGGGTGAGGTACCATTATAGATATAGGGGTAGGAAGCCATATAGAGTGGAGTTCCTTCCTTCAAGCTCACTAAGGAACTTCTCACAATGACACCATTTTAGATTTGATTTTAAGCCCTACCACAAGAATTCTTTTCTAGGTATGTTTTTGAAGTGATTATAATGTAATAGGTAATCATTTTGATATTTATAAATTGTAAAATGTCAAGGGTCTCCTTAGTTATGATATAATCTGTGTTGATTTAAACCTTACCCAACCCTCCTATAGAACATCACTTTGAAAATAGGAGAGATAGAATGGAGTCAATATATAGACTATAAGATGCCTCATGGTTAACATTAATATGGACACCTTGTCAAATAATTGCCCATCCTATTGAAAATATAGTTTCATCAAAAATTCCTAAAAGTGACAAATAAAGACTTTTAAGGTTTTTTAAAACCTAAAATACATCATGATATTAAAATCAAGTCTAAACTGGTCCAAAAAAAATTTCTAACCAAAAAAAATATATTAAAGGAAAATCACATACTAGGGGTAGTAATAGACCTCATACCCAAAACACAGGTCTATAAGAAATAAAATAATTTAGAAAGTGAGGGCATCATGAAATATTATGGGCTCAAGGAGGACATTGATAATTTACAAAAATAACAAAACATTTCGATTTCAAAGAGATAATGGGTGAATAGAAATCAAGAAAAGTAAACAAAAATATATATTTTGTTAGAGGGTAGTAGGATCAAGGATAATTGGACAAGTCAGGATGATGAGAAAGAATTAGACTTGGAAATGGAATAAGAGAATACATGTATACTTCCAAAAACAAATTTGAATTCCATGGGAAACATTATTAATAGGAAGTTATGAAGAGAAAGAAAGAAACAAAAGAGACTCAAAGAATCCATGAAAGCAATTGGGTCTGAGACTCAAAGCTAGGTGGATGTACTATTGACAAGTAAAAGAAATTTAAAAATATCTCAATGAATATCATATCTTGTAATGTAATGAGTATCAATACCGCATCCAAAAAGATAACATTGAAACAACTAATTAATGAAAATCACTGAGATATCCTAATGCTCTATAAAATAAAACTAGAACACTTGTCATATGGCATTAAATGTATATCTAGAAGTTTAAAAAGAGAAATAATAGGGTGAAATGCAATGATAACTACTGGTGGTTTGGCCCTCTTATGGGACCCCAAGTTAATTCTCCTTGAATATTTACAAGTTCATATCTAACATATGAGGTTTAAATTTGGCCTTTCTAGGTTAAAAATTATGCTTCTATTTGATTAACATATATGGATATAAACATATAAGAGAGAGAACAAACATTTAAACAAATTAAATTATCAAATCTAGGAAGATTTGAATTCGTTATGAATAGTGGGAAGCGAATTCAACATTATATTGGACACATATGAAAATGTTATCAAGGATAACAAGTTAAAATGACTTGAATTTCTACAATTTTATGGAAAAAAACAAAACTATGAGAATTTAATTAAAAAATGGCTCACATGGAGTAAAATAAGGAAGTGAATTGACCTTATCTTAGATATAATTAATAGTTTTTTTCATCTAAATATTGGATTAACGGAAATAGTACTCTAGTAATTGAGGTCCTTAACAAGGTAGATTCTGATCATTGGCCAATATCCATTCACATTGTGAAGGATTCCCAACAAGTCTGATCCCCCTTGAGATATGTAAAAATGTGGTTAGAACACCTTAGGTTTGAGTATTTTTTCATGTAAATTTGTAAACCCCTAAATAACATATTTGTGACCAAATTTTACCTTTTCTCTCAAAATGTCAGAGATTTGAAGCTTTTTTTAAGAAAATGGAACCAAATCACATTCAAAAATATTTTTCAAGATAAAAAGAACCTTTAAAAAATAAGTGGAGAGATTCAAGATAAGAGAATGGAATGCCAAAACTCTGAAGACCATATGAATTAAGAAGAAGTTATAGCCCAAAAATTAGAGGATACCTACAAAAAGAATATTTTTTTAAAAGCAGATAGATAAAGTTAGATGGTTAATGTAAGGATATATAAAAACTAAATTATTGTAGATCTCATGTAAATTTATAATACAATATAACTATATAAGAAGCTTAGAGACTATAAAAGTAGTTTATCTTTAAAATTCAAAGGAAAATAAGGAATGTATGGTAATATACTCAGAAAATATCCTTTAGTGGGAAGAAAAACAAAACTTTTATGATAAAGATATGTTTTTAAGACATATACCCCATTTGGTTACCCCATCACATAATAATCAACTGATGGATAAGAGTTATCTATAAAAAGTCATAAGGGCTATCTTCGACATGGCATGAGACATATCACCAAGAATAGATGGATTCTTTATCATTTTTTTCCATCATTTATGTAACCTACTTAGATAATAGAGGAGGGAAGTGGTACAGGAATCCAAAGACTCTCAATATAATATTAAGGTTTCTAATTACAACTTGCATGTCCTTATCCCTAGAAAATCTTAGATCATAATCCTAGAGGATTTACACCCAATATTTATCTGCAATACCATTTATAAAATCATATCCAAATTCATAGTGAACATGGTTAAGTCAATAATTCCTAATATCATTTTTGAAGAACATGGAGGATTTGTGAATGATTGAAAATTATTAATGGCATTATAATTATAGATGAAATTATCAACTCCCTGAATGTTAATAAAATAAAAGACATGTTAATCAATATTGATATTTCTAGGGCCTATAATAATGTAATGTGGTCCCTTTTCAATAATGTAATGCAAATATCTAGTTTCTATAAGGACTAAAAAAGGTGGATTCAAAGATATTAATCTTCGGCCAAGTTATTTGTGATTATCAATATCTCCCCCAAAGGAGTATTCTTATCCCATAGAGGTATTAAGAAAGGTTCCCCCTTTCTCTATATCTCCTCATTATCATGGTGGAGGACCTAAGAAGATGGATTAAGGATATAGAGGACGAATGAAAGATTAAAGTCATCAAATCCACCTCTAACAGAATTCCAAAATCCCCTTCACAAGTTTTGGAATCATACCATGATTTTTTATCTACCAACTAGGCAAGAAATATTAAACATTAGGGACATGCTCCTTAGCTATGGAAATCCTCAAGTCTTTAAGTTTAAATAAGGAAATCAAATATATTCTTAATTAATGTTATCCCTAACATCCAATCAACTATTAGTATATATTTGGGATTTGAGAATGTTTCCCTACTATAAAGCTACTGAGGATTCCCCCTATTCCTCGGCTCCAGTAGACATAAAATTTGGGATAACATCATTAACAAGATGAAAATAAAATTGAGTGGGTTTAAAGTTAGAAAACCTAATCTCATAGAATGAATCATTCCCATTAAGTTAGCTCCTCAAGATACATCAAACTAATATTTTTATCTTATAATATCCCCTTATGGAACCTTAAAGGAAATAGATAAAAATTTAGATAAATTTTTTGCAATGTAAGAAGGATATGCCAAAAATCCCAATTTTTACTCAGGGCATATATTTTAACCAATCTCATGGGGTGGGGGGAGATAATATATCTTAAAAAGGTTTATCTAGCTCTTGTGACTAAACTAGTGTGGATAAGGAGCTCTAAACCTATGGAAAAACAAAATAAAACCCTCAAGGGTAATTATGTTGATGAGGATAACCCAAAATGAATATTTCCTTTTCAAAATCTCTCCCTAGGGTTGGTAATTTAGAATAATATTAAGGGAAGAAAGAGAGGTATTTTTAAAATAAATTTTTAGGAAAGTTCATAATGTGAACTCCATGTATTTTTTTAATTAAAATTAGATAACCCATAAAACACTAAGATATGACACTAATTTAGACAATGTTAGAATGGAGAGCATAATAAAACAAGGCAATAAATTAAAATATTATTTGATGGAATAAATTATGAATCCCCATAGAACTATAATTTTAAAACATTTCCAAAAGGAAGACAAAACCTAGGATGAAGAACGTAACTTAAATAATTTTCTTCAAGGATTTCAAGTTCCCTATAGCTCTAAAAATGATTATTTAAATTGGAACCAAAATGGCTCACGAGGGTTATTTTGTATAGGTAAGAGATAAGGATCTATCTTAGACCCACCCCAATATAGCTAAAGTATCCTTTTTTGATAAAATATGAAATCCAAATATATGTATATAAATGAAGTCCTTCCTTCGGCTAGCTACTCCCAAAAATATCGTAACATAAGAAAGTCTAAAGAAGAAAAGCTATCAGAGGCCCTCAAAATGTGTTATGTGCAATGAAATAACAAAATACATGAATCTCCTCCCATTTTAATTAAATTACACTTAATTTATAGGGATCAAATTCCTTTAAAAGTTATGTTTGGGTTGGACCTTAAATGAATCCTTGGGGGATATTTTTTTATCATGAAAATGGAATGTACAAATAAGTGATATAAGGATCATATGGGAAATGTGTCCAACCCTAATAACCTAAAAAATATGGATTGAAATAAATTCCATAATATTCAAGATTAAAGTAACTCACAAACAATGTGAACAATTTTGGATGGATATAAATGTCATCATTAATAACATGGTTTTGTCTTCTAAATGAGCTAATAATGAGGATAATCTAGGAGAAATATCAAACTTGCAGAACCAAGATATAGTGAGAAAAAACTCTGATGCATTTAAACTTAATAATAATAAAAAATAATGTTTCAACATAAAAAATTGTTAAATGGTCTCTTTATACACATAATATTTGAATTTTTTTTTCACTTATTGATGTTCTTTATATTTTAGGAACATGTCAAGTCTCAATCTCTCTATGTGCACACCTTAAGGGGTGTATCAAGAAAGTGGTGGGTAGACCATTAGTGCTTCAAAGGATTATTCTCCCTTTTCCAATTGTTGTCTACACACTTGTCTCTTGAACACCATATCCCTAATCTTGTTCTTCTTTCTTTACACACTCATCGGTCATTTCCTACCTTTTACCCCCATTTCCATAAACTTAAGCCCCTTTTGATTGTTTATTGTTCTAGTTCAACTAGGTCAACCCTGTACTATTTTTGGTAAAATTCATTTAGGGTCTAGGTTGGCTCTTGGTTGACCTATCCCATGACCTAGTGAATTTTGATCCATAATTATACTAGGTCAACTAGTTCGACCTTGTTGGCCAAAATTTTCATAAGGGATTAGGGTTAAATTTGCCTATATATAAAAGTTCATTTCATCGTTATTTATAGACTAAATGAAGATGTAACAGCTATTGAAAATCTAATAATCCAACATTATACTTAAGGAATAAGCGTAGGGTTTCATACTTTCTTTGGAAGTAAGGATCTTGTCTTGTGGAGAAGTATTTTGGATGAATTGATAGGTTGTGTATCCTAGAGCTGATTTGTCTTTATCACCCTTACATACCACATTAACCTCTTAAAAAACACCTTAGCCAAGGTAGAGATTGATAATTGGTGTGTTCATCTTCAAAAGTAAGTATTCCTAACTATGTTTCTCCTTTGTAAGAGTAGATAGATATGCATTTTCACTTATCTTCCATGCATTAGGATTATGTATTTATTGATGTGAGTATATGTCTTCTATGCATGTTTAATTTTATTTATTCTAACCCCCAGTTTATGCCATAAGATTTGGTGAGCACTAAATTAGACTTTAATTTAATTTTTATTAATTTAATGAATATAAAGCATGGGACTTAGTTAGGGTTATTGCATGATTGTGCTTAATTAGAGACTCTAGAACACTCGCTATCATTTTGTATTGTGATAAGAGATCCCCTAATTGGGTATAGTGGATCCCCATATTGGTCATGCTCTCAAGTATCTAATGTATCCTCAATCAAAAGTGTATGGTATGATATATATTCTTTGAGTTAGGATTGATATATAGACATGATATAGTTTTGATTGCATACATTATGGTGAATCTAATGTGAATCTAACCTTTACATGTTTTATCTCACATTTTTCACTATTTTATCATTTTATTTATCTATATTTGTCATACTGGGTTGACAGTGTTGATATAGTTTTCACTTCTATGCACAAGTTTAACTCATAATCACATCAATAGCATTCTATTTTATATGTGCAAGTTTTTCATTTAGTACAGGCTACTAGATTGACTCTATCAACATAGTACACTTTTAGATTTCAAAAACATGCTACTGGGTTGACTCTATCAACATAGTACACCTCTAAACATCCATAAAACATAATAGGTCAGCCCAATTGACATGGTATAATTTATAATTTTAAGAAAATAAGAAGTTGTAGAACTATGTTGACCTAGTCGACCTAGTTGCTAGAATTTCCAAGAGTAAATCAAGGTACATCAATAACAATCTCATTTTTATTTGCATCCTCCAACCCACCAAGATTCCTTTCTATTATTCTCTATCATTTATGTTATTAATTAGAGTTCTATTTTTCATAGTTTTTAGTCTTTAACACTACCCCTATACACAAAACTAGGTTGACACTATTAATGTAGTTTTATATTCTATCTTCTACCTAGAAAACTAGGTTGACATTATCGATGTAGTTATTTTTAAGACCCTTGCTTCAATAGTACGATAGTGATATTTTCAAATCTGATTTGTAATCTCTGTATACACTATCATCTAAACTGACATTGTACTATGTTTCAAATTTAGAATTAACACTTATATGCTTGTAATTAGCTCACACATTCACTTTTAGTTTATTGCATGCTTATAATAGATCACATAGTCTAACTAGGTGGTTTTTAAATATACCATTTATTTTCACTATTTTTATCTTTTATGCACACACTACCAAATCATATAATCTTAAAACACACTTAAACAATTATCCATCCAAGGCCTATCTACTTGGATTTTATCCTCAAGGGGGAAGTCGACTTGGTTTTTTATTCAAGTATAAACACATGTTCAATGGTATATATTGGTAAATAAATTGACACCCTTATCATTATGGTGTGTGAAGTGAGGGGGTAGGCCCCAATACCATGCTAGTACCATTGGTAGTACATATCCCTTTCAGCCTAAACATCCTAAAACCATCCATAGATTACTTTCTAGATCCTTGATTATAGTCAATTCCATATTACACTTAAAATCATACTCTAATAATCTAACAACATTTAGGATGACCACTTAGTTAGAATTTACTTTCCAAGTTGATTGCCTAATCTTTGCTTAATTATATGTTGTATTATAAAAACATGCATTGGCCAATGTTGGTGTAAGGTTTTGTGTTATGTGACTTAATTGGATCATCCTCTTTGACCCAATTGATTATATGTTTAAATTCATTTTTTGCTTTCAAAATTACTTAATTTTTTTTCCTATTTTAGTACATAGTCATTTTATTCAACATAGTCTCTTATAGACTATTTATTTTCCTTGCCTAGAATACCAGGTCAACCCTGTCAACATAGTATTATTTTTTCCCTCCCTATGTATAGAATAAGGTTGACTCTATTACCTCTATATTCTTTTCTCTACCTATTTTCTACCCAGGATATAGAACTAGGTCAACCCTATTGACTCTGTGTTCTTTTTATTTCCTATTTTTTGGCCAAGTTATAGAACTAAGTTGACCCAGTTGTCTCTGTATCCCTATTTTCTCAATTTTAAGACACTTTTTTTGGTACTAGTTAAACCTAGTCAAATTTTTATTCTTATCTTTCCATTGTATTTCATTTTCTTTTGCATCACATCTTCCTTATATAGTCCTTCTCTTTCATCATGAATTTCCCATCTAAAAACAACACTGAGTTGAATTCAATGGATATGATGAGTTTTATCAACCCTCATAGGGCCTCGCATAAGAATCTTAGGGTTCCACTCCTAGATGAGATTAATTTTCACATAGTCACTCATACAATGAATTATATGACCCCTCCACATTCCTCTTCACTTTGAACTCCTGTCTTATCACTTGAATATCAACCCAAATTAGAGAATACCCCTAAAATTCTCTTATTTATCTCTGAATTTCCTCAAAATCAAGGAAAGTTTCCTTCTAACATTTACCATCTCATGATTATTAGTCAATTTTAAGAGCCTCATTCACCATCTCCCACATTATCACATAGATTTGGGGACACTAGTTTCTTTGATTCTCAGCCTCTTCCATCTATTTGACACCTTCTCATACCATGAGTTTTATTCTTTGACTTATTCTACCTCAATGACTAGTATCTCCACTATCATGTTGGGTTCTACATCTAGTGGGCCTCTTCCAATATCCACTCTCCTCAATTCTTCCACTAGTGTATCATTTATGACCCATGGTAATCATGCTTATGGTACTTCCTCTTCTCATCCCTTCACTATTCCATCTTTTGCTACACATGAAAACTTTGACACTAGTGCCACACATTCTACCAAATCTTCTCAAGCTCTTACAAACACCAATAATGGTACCCAAGCCACTACTTCTAATTCTAATGCTTCAAAGAATGCTAACAATGCAACTCAAACCCATCAACTCTTATTATGAACCCTCATTCAAATTAATAGTTTTAAATATCATAATATAAATAAAATGATGAGAATTATAAAACACCTTATCCATATTCAAACCCACCCTCAACAAATGCCATGGGGCATACTTAATCAATATGTTCCCCCACCTCCTTTTCAAGATTTTCATGATAATCTTATTTTGAAACCCCCTCTTGTCAATAAGATAATTTAGCATCTTCAAAATGAAACTCTTACATCTCAAATTTCTAATATCGATATAGGAGGTATCACCCCTACCATTTCTTAAAATGGGTCAACTAATCCTACTCTTTATTTTAAATCATTTAGAAATCTATATAAATATTGGGTCAAATTAAAAACCTTTACCGCTATTAATATTTTAGCCAAAAACCTCATGGGTGATGCCTTAGATTGGTACAACCAACTTAAAACTCATTCTATTACTAGTTTGGAAGATTTAGTAAATGCTCCAGTCCAAGAATTCCAAACTAGTGATCTTTCTGAGAATACCTTGGCCCATTTTATCAATTATAAGGAACTTGAAAAAAAAATAGCCCAATATTTTGTTAACAGGTGTAAATTATTATCTAAAAAAAATGAACATAACATGGTTGATGATAGCCTTTTCCATCTTTTCACCAATTCTCTTTTTCCCAAGTTTCAATATTAGGTCTGCACTCTCTCTTAACATACTTTAGAGGAGGCCATTGACTAAGCTAAACATCAAGATTTCCTTATGTGTCAACTCAAGCCATACCAAAATTTTGTAGGTATTCATATATTACTTAAGAACAATAATTTTCAAGCTACCAATGATGGTATCATACTCTGTTATGACACCATTCACACTATTCAAGTTATTTTTCCTAACCAATCTTTTGAACCAACTACTCCTTAAAAATTCACCAATCCTTGCTTATCTTAACCTAATAACATCAATGTTCACAAAAATTTATCCTTAGCCAAATTATTAAATCATCTACATAGGTCTCTTCCATGAGAACATGATCCCACTTATCATATGAAATCTTGCTATGATCCCACTATATTTTGTTGGTTTCATGCTAGTTGGGTTCATTCTCATGAGACCTATAGGTAGATACTTAATTTTTTTATGGATTTTCTTCTTGGTCCTAATTTTAATCAGGATTATATAATTAATAAATTCCAATAATCTTATGATATTGCTTTCAAATCCCATAAACCTAATACTAAACCTCAAGATTTGAATCAAGCTAATGCTCATTTGGCCATCTATACAGAACCTCTTTCAAATCACCAAGATAACCAAGAAAATTACACCCCTTATATAAATAATGTTAATATATCAAAGGTGGTTGGTTTCATTGATCCTCAACCCATCTACACACCTCCATCATCTCACACATTTCATGTTATGAAGGATTCTTCTCCAACTTGTTTAAATGAGTTGGGGAAAGATAAACTTATAAATTTTGATGAACCAATTCCAAATTCTCCCTTAGATAACACTTCCTGTTCTATTTATTCCATACCTCTATATTCTTTACCTAAAACCAAAGATACTCAAGCTTTTATCAATACTTATTCTATCAATTCTCAAAACCAACCTGCACCAATTACTTCATCTTTTCAACATAGTTGACAACCTTATTTTAAACCTTTTCCCTCTTATCAACATAAATTATAATGTAATTTGGCTCCTCCTTCCAAGGACTTCTTTCAAAACTATGCTCCTATTTCTAAAAATCTTCTTATGGGTTATGATGAGTGGGATCCCATCATAGAACTCACTAGTATCCCTTCCCAAATTATATTTCTTAAGCTTATGAGAACCTATCCACATCATCACAACCATATTATGTATATTTTAATTTAAATGAACATCCCTCCTCCTCCCCTATCATGATGTGAATCAACCTTATCTAGATCTGAAGATAGCATATTACAATAATGTAAAAAGATGTCCATCTATGTTGACAAAGTAATGGACACTTTTCTTTCCCTCAAGTTTACGATAATTTCCATGATTCTTGATGAGATTTTTCTTTGTGTTTATGATTCTCTTCTATTTGTTAGTGTTAAAATTGGCAATATCCAAGTTAATTATGCATTGACTGATGAGGGTTTTCATACTTGTGTTGCATCTCTTGATTTCATCAAAAACCTTAGATATTTTGAATGCAATCTCAAATCCACATGAAACACATGTCAAGGATATGATAGAAGGAAAATTTCTCCTTTAGGTTGTGTACAGATTCCCATTATCATCCCACCTTTCATCATTCAAGTGAAGGTTATGATATTTAACTTTCCTCTATCTTACAACATTCTACTTGGTAGGCCTTAGATTCATTGTATGAGAGTAGTTTCTTCTTATGATTACCAATGAAAAAAATTCCCTAAAAATGGAGCTATCTATAGGATTCAAGGTGAAACTAACTATTGTAATTTCAAATAATTCCATGCCCATAGTGTCTTCAATATTCCTTCTCTTGAACCTTCACCTAGTGTACCATTTTGTGAGTCTCAATGATTCAACTTTCCCATCAATTATACTTAATTTTACAATGTTCATCCCAAATTAATAGGGATTATTCATCCTAACATATTAAATTATAATAAAAATCAACCTGATGAGATCAATCTCAAGATTAAAATTTCTGATCTATCAACTCATTTCATCTCTCAGCTTCATGCTTCTTTGCAACCTCATTCCCACAAACAACCTTGTGATGACATCCCTATTTTATTAATTAATACTCTAAATTCCATTCATCACACCTCATCATATTATAATGTCATCCCTACTTGTGTCATTGATATTCATACACCTAATTATGATGATGGTTATACATAAGACTATCTATTCTTAGGTTGTCTTGTTCAGGCATGTGATGTTGAGATTATCCATTATCATTCCTTTATTATTTATTATTTTATTCTATCTTCCCATATTCCATCATATATTGTTCCTAATTTTAGAATTTTTCCTCTTTATCATAGGGTAGAGATGTTTTAGACACCTCCAATTTCTAAAGAACCTCATAGGTGTATGCTCATGGATCATGTTATTATTAGGCCCTATCACTTTGCTATGTACCATGACCCTTATATCCTACTTATCCTTGAGATGCATGAAAATCTCTTTTTGACTTCTATAGACCCACCCCTCCCTTAGTTAAACTTATTTTAGAACCCATTTCTTATCCCATTTTAGCTAAGTCTATCCTTGCTTCTGATCCCATCACTTGTTCCATCAAGCCTAGTCCATTCCCTTACCCACCACCAGCTTCTCTTCAGGATGGTTTTCTTCCTTTACCCTAGATGCTTCCATTTCCTACCAAGTGGGCCATCAAGCCTTCCTAAACTCCTTCCACTTTTGTTATAGCTCTTCCATTGGGTACCTCTTCTAAGCCTACTCACAGGTGTATCTATTTCTTCTATGGCATAGATAACCATTCATCCATGCATTGTTAAAGGATTTAAAAATATATTGACATTTTATGTCCTTCTACCCTTCAATCCTTAGACAAGGCCATACCTCCCTCGAAGTCCCTACCTAAGTATATTCCTATGTACAGAGAGGCGTATTATCTTTAGAACCAATGTGAGACCCATCACATAAATTATTTATGCATCCTTCAACAACACCTCAAACAAAACCATTTAAACATTATTGTACCTTTTAGCATTCCTCCCATTCATAATTCCTACATTAAGGCTCCCCTTTCTTCTCCCATGGCTCCACCTCATTTGGTTACATCCATTCTTATGGTTGATTCTTCACCTCCTATTCTTTCACTCCTGAATCCTTCACCCATAGACATTACCTCAGTTATGGATCCTTCTCCACCTATGAGTCTCTCACATGTGGATCCTTCCCCTCTGATGATCCCTTCATATCTTATATATTCCACTCCCATGCATTCTTCTGAGCATCCCTTGCCTAACATCCCTCCTCAACATGATCCACCAAGCATTCATATTTTTTCTATTGAGGAGATTAGACATGAAGTATTTTATCAATTTTTTTTGAAGATAGATTAGAAATTAGCCACAGTTCACATTAAACCTCATTGATACTTATTAAACATTGTGGATAATGTGTGTTGTAAAATCTATCAGTACGTATGATCACATGAATGGTGTTCTTTAAATTTTAATTTGGATTGTATGTGTGTGATCCAATGTTATCTTTATCTATTTGTCATATCATTTTACATTGTGTCAAATTATTAATTATATTACATGGTGACTTTTATATCAAACTTTATATTGATTATAAATTTCATTTATGTTTTCTCATGGATGTATTATTTATCATTGATTTATTTTACTTCTTGAAATTTCTTTCTTATAAACTCCCTTATAATATTTTCATGATTGTTTACATTCTCATCTCTATATACATGAATAATTTTCATTTTTGACTTGGTTATACAAACCTTGTTCCCTTTAGTCATTCCTTATTTATGATGTGATTAGTTAGCAAACACTTCATCTCATTATAAATTCTTATTACTAGTCCACTTTGGATCTCTTTTATTTTGTTTCTTCCCTTTTTCACAAACTAAGCATATATTTGGTTGAGAATTGAGATAACATGCTAGTTCATTATTAAGCCTAAGTTTTCTAGTCATTCTTGTCTTTCATCACATAGCTTCCTTTAGCCAAATCCTAAATCTCATTCATGTGTATCACACTATGTCTCATGATTGTCATTTCATGTTTGTATGGAGGAGGAATCTTAAAAAAGCCTTAAAACATTCAAAAGCCAAATCATTTTATAATAGGCAATGATCTAAAAAATCACCATTCAAAATTCTTATAAGTTAAATCACACTAAAAGATGTGATTCAAAGGACATTTACTTCTTCTAGTCTAATCTCAAACTCCATAGTTGGCCTCATGTTAGAGCCAAGGTCCATTGGAGGATGGTAAACTAGTAGATTAGAAAAAGAGAATAAAATAATCTCTTAGTGATACCTAATTTCTCACATAAGCACCCAATCTTTGCAGTAGTATGATGAGTCTATAAGGGGTTATAAGGAATGCGGAACACATCATGGGAAGGTAGATCAATTTTTATTTTCTTTTATAAATCTACTTTTATGATTTGATCTTTGTATCACATTTATTTATGTACATAACTTTATGTCTATAGTGAATAGATTTCCCTTGTACATTGATGATCAATAGTCACTTAGTATCTTCTCATATCCTTAATATGCCTCATATTTCCTAAAGTTTTCTCATAATACACCTAAGTTATGCTTTCTGCATTCCCCTTTTCACTCACTACAATCCAATTATTTCCTTTAGAGAAATATTGCTTTGTTAACTAATCACTCCCCTAGGGATTCCATTTGTGAATTACATTATAAGACCATGTGCATCACCTACCCTTCCTCACAAATTACCTAAATTTCACCTTCCTATTACCAAAATAATTTTTTGTTAGATTTAAAAATTTATTCCATCTCATTGGTGTTCCCTTTGTGAGTTATAGTGTAAGGCCATGGATAGGACATGGCCTTCCTCTCAAAAATTTCTAATAATTTGATTTACAACAAAAATTACATGTGCCAAATATGAGATAAGATGTGATTGATTATGAATTTACAAATCATTGACATTCTTCTTAGCTTGATTTAGTATGTTTTATGCTTACTTCATTACTATTTCACTTTTATCTTCTTATTTTCCAATCACATGTAAGAATCCAACCATTTATTGAGTTTTTCATACTTCCTAGACTCAATCAATGTGATAAATAAAAGACCAAGTTTTTCCAATATTATTTTTATTTTATATTTCCTAGCATGATTTAGTATAATAGATTGACTTAATTGATTTTTTTACACCATTTATATTTTATGTGTTTTCCATTTCATTTTATTATTTTCATACTTCCCAATGTGATTTAGTGTGATCTTACTTGTTTTAATTTGGTGCCAATTTTTCTCTTGGGTTAAAAGAAAACATTTTACCATCTTGTTTACCACCCTTTGGTTATTTATACTTAGTCATTTTATTGTTATTACACATTTCCCAACATGAAATAGTCTATAGTACATTTTGATTGATTATACTTAGCCAAAAAAATTTCCTTATTTATTTTTAAACATGCATATGTACTACATAATGATAGAGAAGAAACCACAACTATATATTTCCTATATAATATAAAACAAAAGCTAAAATACATGTTCTAGAAATAAATATATCCAATCTATGCAACAACAACCACAATATAAAAACTAAGATAAAAGCATCCAACTATAAAAATAATATATCTATATATCAAGTATTTTGATACAATGTAAAATAATATACATCATCCTATATCTATAGCTATGCTTCATCTTGTCTATCTTGTGGCCTAGCCACACTGCCCATAGATACCTTAGACAATCCCCTCTAAATAGTGTGATGTAAAGAGATCATCTAAGACCTTAGACCTATCACCTATACCTATAGGTTGGCCACCCATTCCTATACCTATGCTAGCTGAGCATGTACCTATAATAAATGGGATCTAGTATCCATATGCATGGATCTCTTTTGAGCCAATGTTTACAATATATGTGCCTCTCCCATTCCCACATCTACTAGTGGCTATGGTTCCTCCTTGCATTACCATACTCATATCGTATCCTCTCTTGCTAGTTTGAACCATCTCCCTACGAAAAACACTA
>JARHVA010007065.1:447500-512500 GCA_037957365.1 Torreya grandis | reverse complement strand
AGCTTGACTTCATGTCTAGTTATAAATATATTTAATTTCCAAAATTAAAATCTTGAATATAAATAATAGATTTCATTTTTAGTCCCCTATGGTCTGTTAGGACTATCCAAACATATTTTAATTTACCCTAACGTGTTTAGTGGGTAATTATTTCTTTCTTATTTTTTATATCTTTATTTTTTCACTAACAATAGCTCAAATAGGTTCCCAAATCAATTAATTATCCCAATTTATGCATGCCATGTGTTATCGGTAAGACCATGGAAATATGATGGAAAAATAATTAATGATGGAAGAAAAAATAAATATAATTTTCAGGAAAGGTGCTATAAGTATAGTTTTATTACCTCTTAAAGAATAAGGGAAGGTAGAAAACATGTTGTCCATGAAATAATTTTTGTAAGACATGAAGCTGATATGTTTCTATTAGGAATTAATATAAAAGAAAGAATACACAAAACATGTGAAGTATTATCAAACAAAACATAAGTTTTGAAGGATTATATAAGAGTTATACTTGATTATCTTACAAATACAATACCCCTATCAATATTCTTAATTCTTTACGGGCTGAAGGTACTGATGCATGTTAAAAAAATATTTTTTTTGCATGTGTATGATCTTATTTTGAACGGGTAGATATTAATTAGGATTATAAACAATTATACTAATAGGAGGGGACATAATTCTCTTAACGAGTCTTCAACGGGCTTCCCAAATCACACTTGCATATTTCAAATCTGCTACATCTAGAAACTTCCCCCTACTGTCTTCAGATTTGCATACACTGATTCGATGGGAGGCAATAAGGATTAATTGGAACCCATCTCTTACAAGGATGTTTTTGGCCAAAAAAAAGTCCAAAAAAATATGAAACATGGGGGACTCACTGAGTTCATGAATCAAGTCATGGAACACAATGCAAAAGTTGCACATGACTTCTTTATGGCTTGGAATAAGTGAAAAGTGACCATTCAAGACACTGGAATCAACGTTTCATAAGAATAAATTGTCAAAGAAACTAATATTTCATGTGAAGGAACCAAGGAATTTAAGGACCAATAAAAAAAATAAGATTTGTAACATTTTTTTAGGATGAATGATTTTGTACAAATGGATAAGAAAGGATTCTTACAGACTGATCTCCTACACTACTTGCTCAACATTAATCTTCAAGTCATGTATTACATGATGATTAAAGGTAAATACACTCTTATATTTTCCCACCACTTTCTATTTTTAAGTCATTTTATTAGATACAAAATTATTCTACCTTTCTTTCCACTAAAGTCCCTTGAAAGCATTGTTTTATTAAATCAAGTCAATGGATCTAATCTTAACCTCCATCAAAGTTTGATTCTCTTCCTAGTCAAGCATGGATAAGCCCTTCATGGTTGGGAGGTTCCCCCTAAGGGATCCTAATCTAAGTTAGACACCTAAGAGGTCTCCCTAGTGGAGGATCCCATTTCAAGATCCCACTAGCCCTCTAATCATACCCTCGAGGATAGCCTATCCTAGTCCCCTTATAATGACCTCCCCCCTAAATTGTTTATCCCAAAACCTAATCCTATCTCTCTCAATGTGGGTACCCCAATGGAGTTCACCTAAAAGGGGAAATAAATTCTAATGAATGAGATAGAAAGGAACAATTACAACCATAGAATTATAACTCCAAGGTTCAACAAATAGGGATGGCCCTTTCCAAGCTCATTTAGGATAGGAAATCTTTTCATAGATAGACCAAATCCATGATTTAAGATTCTATTAAGTGTACCCAAACTACCTATTCCCCTACCAATCAATCGCCTAAAGCCTTAATATCCCCCCTATGGGTTTTCCCAAGGGGGTCCCCCCAAAGTAGTCTCCCTTATAGGTTAAAGGATAAAAGTTCCCTATATTCTCTTCCTTGGCAAAACTACTAAAGGATCCAAGAACTGCACTTGGGAAAAATTTTGTAAGGTAAAATAAATCATCTTGATGAATATTCTTGAAGATGTTGAAGACCCACCAGAGGGACTTTCCTCCTAATTTTCTTCATGGTTTCTTGTTTTTTTTTGTTCATGAGTTAGTCATGTAGTTTTTGGCTATTTTTTCTACTCAACCTTATTTTTACCTATTTAAACTCTTTGTACTACACTTTGGTGATTCCAAAATCCATGTAAAACTTGGTTTTTACCATTTAAAAAAAAATTTACAAATCATTTTCTACCAAAGAGGGAAATTCAGCACCATATTGATTTCATTGAAGGATCAACTCTATGAATTAAGAAACATATTTGATGAATCCAAGATAACATGTAGATATCAATAGAAAAGGTACTAAATTTGTGTGAAATGGTTTATTGAGGGAGAACATGAGTCTATGAGCAACACCAACATTCCTAAGTCCAAATAAATATGGAATATGGAATATGTGTGTGGATACCATAACAATCAATAAAGTTTTAATCAAAAAGAAAAATTACTATACCTTTCCTAGATGACACGATGGATGTGATTAAAAAAACAAACTAATTTACTAAGATTGAAATAGAGAGTGGTTACTATCATATTAATATTTTTGAAGGAGATTAATTTAAAACATCAATCAAGAGTAGGGATGACTTAAATTAGTCGGTAGTGATTCTATTCAGATTGTCCAATGCAGTTAGAAAATTTATGATGGTGATGACCATAGTGATATAAAATTACATTGGTATGTTTTTAGTGTTTTATTATGTTGATAATATTCAATAATAGTAAATAAGAGTAGTAACTCATTTGAGAATGGTATTAGATTTCTTAATAAATGAAAAGGTTATTAAAATCTAAAGAAGTTCTAGTTTATGTATAATAGTTTTATATTTTTATGACTTGTAGTTTAAGATGATATGTGTCCACATCAAAAAATTTGGACACATATAATTTTTAAATCACGCCATTAACTATTTTTAATTATCCCATATGTATGGAAATTAGTAATTAATAGTAAATAAATTTATTTAAATAAACATCTTGTGTAAGAGGAATGATAATAGATATTGAATATTTTGTGTAAAATAATGCTCAAAGGGGTTTTCCTCTCAAAGAGTCCTATGATTATTTTTAGTGTGATTTTCTTATTTCAACATAGTATTTCACCCTTATTTTACTATAGCAGATATTATTTATATGTTTTTTCCTAAATTCATATATGTTTAGGAAGGTTCCTAACATTTAGTATCAAATAAATTTCCATGGCTCTGTTCAACAAAAAATTTAAGAGATTAGATACTTTTTACATACCCATCATATGTTTTCAAACCACCTAATTAAAAAATTGAAGTAAAATTTTTAATAGAATTTGTGGTGCTGATATTTTTATAGCAAATCTTTTAATTTTTCCCATACAATTTTTTTTTAATGTTTGAAACCTATACCATGGGTTTTAAAATATCATTAAATTTTTCCATTCTTATGATAAAAAATCCAAATATTGAAATAAATATGATAATGTCATTACTAATAAATAGGTTTCAATAAAATACAACATATACATTTTAGCTTCCTCTCACAATTTTGGTATATAGGAATCACCTTGGATATTTTTATCTTAACCATAGGAAGACTTGTTCAATTTTTATTATGTGATGTACTGGTACATGTTTATCCCCATAAATTTACTTGCAATTTATATGAGAAAAAATATAGTGGCTACATGATGGCTCAATCCTAAAAAATTAGATATTTGAAATATTGGGCCAACAATATTTATGAACATGATAATAATATTGTGAGCTCATAAACTAGACACAAACTATAGTAACCTTCAATTTAATAACCCTAAAAATATTTGAGTCATGTATATTAATTTTTTATTTTTTTAAAAAGTAAATGCAATTCAAAAAAGGATAATAATACTCTAGGATCCTTTATAATAAAAATAACTACAAAATATAGAATAGTCAGGTACAATTAACTAGACACAATGCAATATCTAGTCAATGAAAGTTCCACCAAAATAAAATATGTAAATAATTTTTTAATTTTGGGGCACCTCAGATCATCTCATCAATCTAATAAAATTTATATATATAGCTTATAGAAACACCATCCATATGGTACTAAGCTAATTAATGGAAATGGAACAACATATTCCTAATCTTCTATCACAACTGATTTCCATAAGGTTTTATCACTAATTTTAACTTTATGGAATCAATGCTTAATAGATAGGCATATTAAAAAATCTCACATAATAAAGTGTTCATGCATTGTGGACTAGTCTAATCTTTGTTTTGAACAAATATCAAAATTTTGGAGAATTTGACATGATCCAAAATTATATTTCCATAATCTTTATGTCAAATATCTTATTTTGACCCAAAATTTTTATTTGAGTTATATGAAACATATACTGGTAAAATATATTATTTATACAAGTGTTAGAATAACAATCAGTCTTATGATTAGGGACAAAAGGTCTAACAGATTACATAAAAATAGTTTTACCTAATCTTATTCTATGGGAGTTTGTTATTATTTTAATAAACACATGATAATATTTTAAAAATAAAAATGTAGATTTCAACAACCTCACTTACAAGTTATTATATAGGATGAGTTAACTATTAATTATTAAATTAATATAACATTCCCCCATTAATTCATCATAGTCTTAAAATTAAAAGATATAATTTTTGAATAACTCAACTTATCATGTGCAAGGGACTTGGTGTTTAGACATTTTCACACTAATATTGCATGGGGAAATATTGGGTCTGAATGTTGTGTTAAAAAAATACCGACGTATGAAATTAATTTGAATATTAATGTGATTTATAGTCTCATGCAACACTGTATTGTGAAAAAATGTATGATAATTTGTTTATCATTAGATATAATTATAGGCTAAGTTTGTGGTATTCCTAGTCTTGCATGATGAAACATAGCCATAGCACTTCATCTATAGCTCCTTATAATGCATGATTCTATGCTTTAGTGACATATCAAGTAATAAATTTTTATTTCTTGATCTACATTCTATATGTGGATTTCATATCATTAACAGAACCTACATGATATGCATCTATATAACCTATCAATAGGGACATATCATTATTCTTATAGTCTATGACATATTTTATTTTACCTCAAATATACCTCAATATATTATTTATTGATTTCTAATGGATTACCTTTGGATCCTACATGAAGCATGAATGATAGCTAACAAAATATCTAATATCTTACTTAGTGTACATTAAGTAAATAAGGATACCAATCAGATGTCAATAGAGTGTGTAATTCACTAGTGCTGATGGATCTAAAAGAGAAAAATGAATCCTTTCCTCCATAGGTGTTGAAATAGTCTTGAAATTAATTGTTTATAACTTCTAAAAAATGGTCCTGGCATACTTCATTTGAGATATAAGTATGCAGGGACCAATTTTCCATACTTCTAAATAAAGATAATAGTGAATTAGTTTGAAATATATCATGTCAAATGATCACTTGAGATCATTATTTTTTATATCTATCATCTTCATTGAGTCTCTAATGAAGGCACTATTGTTGAAATATATAATGAGATTAACCTCCCCAAATTGGGGTAAAGGTTTGTATAATGTGAACTCATTTAAGATCCATGTTTTATGATATTCCAATTGATTTTGATGTCCAAGGTTCATTAAGCTTACTTGAGACCATACATTTACTTTACAAGTCTAGATAATTTTTGTTCTTGAGTAGATGTGATAAATCCATATGGTTGAGTCTTTCAGAATTCCTATTTTAGTTATATATTCAAGAAGGAATTTTTGACATCCATATAATGAACATTCCATAAATAGTGTGTATCAATAGTATAAAACATTATTTCGGTATTTATATTAGTTTTTGGAGTAAAAGACTCCTCATAGTCTATGCTTTCTTTCTATGCATATCCCTTCACTACAAGTCATCCCTTATGTTTATCAATGCTTCCATTTGACTTTTACTTTGTATTAGATAAACACTTGCATCAAATAGTCTTATTTAATGGTGCAATATAAATAATATACCATGTGTTGTTCTTTATTATTGATTGATACATTACATCCATGATTGCTTTTCATGGCATTGAATCTTAAGCTTCACAAATCATTATGGGATAAAATAATTGTATAATTATTTTCATTAGGCCCAAATTCACTTATATATGATCTATTTTATGATTTTTAGTCTTATAGTGGAACCATTTGAGACTCCACCTAGTTTTGCATCACAAATTATGTTGGTATACCACTTGAGCATAATTGTATAATATTAGTGGTTATTGGATGAATTCAATAACCATCATCATTTTATTAATCACTAACATTATCCATATTATTATTATTTATAGTAGTTATTATTATATCATATTATTGTGTGGAGCGTAACTTAGATTCACCTTTATCATCAAATACTACATTCCTACTAATATATATATATATATATATATATATATATATATATATATATATATATATATATATATATATATATATATATATATATATATATATATATATATATATATACATATATACATATTTTATGGATCTATTGGTCAGTATGGATTGGAATATTCATTGTCTCCATTGAAAATTCATTCCATAGAATTATTATTTATATATTTTCTCTTATATTTATGAACATGCATATGTTTTGTATATCCAAAATAACTAAGATGCAATATGGAAGGATTATTCCCAATGCATGCTTCATGTGGAGTATCACCATCGAGATATTTGGTGGGTTACTTGTTTAATAGGTAAACAAATATGAAACTTTATTCTACCCAATATGTGTAAGGTAGGTGTGACTCCCAGATAATATTGTTTACCATTTACATAATAGTGCTATTACTCCATTATTCAATAGCATTTTTCTGTGAAACATAAGTTGTAGTCAAATTCCATTAATATGTTATGTGCCTTTACAAATTCAAATAACTCTTTAATGGTGTATTCTCCCTCAATTTAAGTTGAAGATATTAGGTCTATGACCAGTTTATTTTTCCAAAATGGATATGGATTATTTAAAGACTTTAAAACTTTGATCCTTATTTTTCAATCAATATATTGACATTTAACATGAGTAGTCATAAAAAAAGAGATGAAAATAATGGAATCCACTAATACTCAGTCACATATGCCTACATCTATTAGTTTTCACCATATCTGATGGGCTATAAGTTTGATATCCACCTATGCCAAATGGATCTCTATTTATTTTTTAGGTAATAAAGTAGATCCCACATCTATATTTGTATTTATAAAAGGAAATTGTGTCACAATTTTATGATTACTTAATGCATTCAGGTAACTAAAACTCAAGTTCCCATATCCCATATGTCATAGATTATCCAAGTATGTTCCCTTTATAATTAGAGTTTGGTTTCAATTGTGGAAAAATTCAAGATATGAATTTTGACTGCCACTAGAATCTATTACTACATATTTTGAGTGTTTAGACTTGTCTGTAATGATACAAAACATTTTTTAATATTTATACTCAAATTTAATGTTATTTTTATGACAAATTAATTGGTTTTTATATAAAATATTAGTAGTTAGTTTTGTAACTTATATTATGTTTTTGATATTATAAGTTTGATTTCTAATATATAAAGATATGGTACCACAATGTTGGATAGTGTTTTAAGCATCATGGATAAAAGAGACATCACCATGAGATGATGAATGGTTCAATGTGGTGAACCAATCCTTACTTATAGTCATGTGCCTAATTACACTAGGATCCACATTCAAAATTAAAATTATGGGGTTTGTTTCATACTTTTATTGAATAGTATAGAGATAATCCTCATCTAGAGTATTATCATATTTAGGCACATTCCCATATTCAAAATTTATTTTGATATTAGGTTTTTATTATTTTCTTATTGATTATTATAATTATTATTGTTAGATTTGACCTATGTAAACACATTATACCATTAATACATTAGTTCATATCTTGTATTTACACAAATTATAAATATATATTGGGATCAAGATTTTTTACCATTTTGATTCTAATGTTTACATCAAATATAATTTTTAGGACTTCATTTGCTTATTCCCCTTTTAATTTGATGAAAGATAAAGTTTTTCATCACCTTATTATTTTATTTTCATGGATCCTTTAGGTTATAAAATTTAAACTAATGTTTCAAATGTTGTTTTTTAATTGGTGGAATTTAATAAAGTCATGGAGACATTATAATTATGTGGAAACACTTTTAGGAAAAAATAGACTAAGTATAAATCTATCACTATCTCATTTAATGATAGGAGTCACGCATGTAGAGTTACAAAACTATGTTATAAGGATTCAAAATTTTCACCTCCATTCATCTAGACATTGTGAAGATAGATCTAAATATTCATAATGTTAATTTTTTCATTTCTTAGTAAATGGTGAAGAGTTTGCCCAATACATATTTTGTTATAGTCAAATTATTGATATGAGGTTCTACCTCATCTGATACCTAGAACATGATTATCAACATTTCATTATGTTTGAATTTGTTGAACTTACACTTTTGATTAATGTCTACAGTGGGTTGGGTGAAGGTAACATCAACAACTTGCCAAATAATCTCAAATTTTATGTGTGTTTTTCCTTTAGTTCTACATGTAGCATAACTTTCACCATGATTAATTTATGTACATGGTAGACTAAATATTGGTCCATTTTTAAACTTTTGAATTAATTGTGTGTCATATATGGCTTGGTTTCTCATCAATCCAAAAGGTTGACCTTAATATAAATTATCAGTCTAATATACAAAACCTCTTTATATATACCCACCATTACTATAGACATAGTGATATGTGAAAAATAACTTAAAATAAGTGAGAGAGGACGGTATATAGTTCATAGATATTAGGTAGAAGGGATTCATCTTATCAATGACACATGAATAGAATGAAATACTTCTACATGGGAATAACTTTAATATATATTTAAATTTTTCAGCTTTTGAAATTTACATAAAATGATAGTGTCAAATGGGCAATAGAGAGAATGGTAAATGAAGAAAAATAATCAATATTTATCCTAGGTTATTTATAGGGGTAATGCTATAGAAATCATTTTTGTAGCTTTGTTAGGTAATATATATAGTATTTAAATGTATGATGATTTAAATTGTAAGTGTGAACTAGAGGTATCATTAATACCAAATAATGTGATTGTGTAAGATGAATTATTTTGTAGACTATAAAATTTACCCAATTTTCCTATTTTATTTCATTATAAAAACACAAAAATAATAAAATTTAAAAAAATATAATGTGTATAGTAAATTTAATTTATGTGATGTTTCAAAGACAATTTCATGTAATGTGGAATTTGTTTGGCTTTTGGGTTAACATTATTTTTGAGATACTAAATTTATTTGATTTTCTATTTTTTTAAAGGTTTTTTTCTATATATATTTTTTAATTATATGATATGTACACAAATATTTAAAAACATTAGAATGGTATTTCAATGATGCTCATAAATTTTGATGTAACAATTCAAAGAGGAGATCTAGATATCACATTATTACAATTCTAAGCATGTTTCACAAATTAAAATTAATTTTTATATCATTCCTCTAAAGGATTATTCAATATTTAAAATACTAAAACCCATGAAAAATTATTGGTTCTAGATATTCATAATTTTATATATTTTGAATTAATTGGCTTCTAAGGTTCTCTTAAGCTAATTTTTATTTGACTTTCAATAGTTTCAATTGATAAAATTCACAAAATAAAATACATATTAAATTTTATTATATTTGATTTATTTGAATTGAATGGATTAGTTCTCTTTTCATTCAATAAATTCCATGCTTCTATTGCATTGAGGTTATTTATTGAAGCCTTGACTCAGAATGGCACTCATTTATCTCACTAGGTGCTTCTATTTTCTCTTTTTTACTTCTTAGATTTGTAAACTAGAAAGAAATATAGTGATTATACTCATGTTGTTTCTTATTTTCCTTGATTAAGCTTCACTTTTTCAATCCCTACCTTACATAAGTAAAAATAAAAATGAAAGCTTATAAAAACAATAGGACACTTCGTTAATTCTATTATTTATTCTTCACTTTAATTAACATTCTTTTTTCTCATTTATAGTTTACAAAAACTAATAATAAGCAAATCTTCTTAAAATAAATAAAGACTTTTCCTTATAGGAATATAAAAAAATATATAATTATTGTGCCACATTGAAGCTTGCACATGGAGTGCATAAGGATCCTTTCTATTTTGTCTTGTATTTATTATTA
Organism: Torreya grandis; assembly: GCA_037957365.1. Lineage (NCBI taxonomy): Eukaryota > Viridiplantae > Streptophyta > Pinopsida > Cupressales > Taxaceae > Torreya > Torreya grandis. Next base: position 502,227 of record JARHVA010007065.1, on the reverse strand, counting down.
ATTCTCCTCTCCATCCATGTTGAATATAACCTGCTCTGATACAAAAATATGATAGAATAAAATATAATTTTAGTCACATTAAAAAATATAATGTTGAAATCCATTATTTATACAAGAACTAGACTAAAAAATTATCCTATGATTAATGAAAAAACTTTAATAACTAATTAAAAATACTTATAATTAATCCTATTTTATGGGCTTTATCTAATAAAATAACAAAATAATAACAATATTATAAAAATAGAAATGTGATTTTTTACCAACCTCACATATATATAGATATTATCTGAGATGAGTTAAATATTAACTATTTAATTAATCTAACATCTTACCAATTGGATAAAGAGGTAGGAAAAATATTTCCATTTGCATGACACATATTTATGGGATAATGTAGCTATATCTTGTTTCATCAAAGTTAAATAATATATTTATTAGTTCCATTGATATCAAAACCTAATGGTATGTATCCATGGTAAATGTTTGAAAAAGTTATTTTTGTTTGATTTGGCCTAAGTAGATGCAAGGATTTCATGTGAGCGATAACCAGATTCCATTAGATTGGATAAATTAGTAAATATAATAAGGAATTTAAAAAAACTCACCAATAAAATATAAGGGATAATATATGACTTATTAAAAATAAGTTTCATCTTCAGCACTCAAAAATTATATTAGAGTCAAGTTAAAAATATGCAATGATATGATGGTAGCCACTATGTTAGCCAATATAACCTAAACCTAGGTTATAGATCAACATAGTTATTTTTAGTCACACTCATTCAAGAATATCATGCCACTATAAAATTTAGAATTTCTAATGTAGAAAAATACACGAAGAAAAACATGCAATAGAGACAAATATGAATGCAAAATGGTAGTAAATTTTATGTTAACTCTTCGATGATAAATTAATATAAGGTCACCAATGTGTGGAAATGAAATATACATAATTAATGTGGATTCACCTTTGAAGAATAACAAATATAAAAATTCAAAATAGTCTCAAAAGTAATGAATTTTTTTTTGTAACATTGAAGGAGACCAAATGCCGACAAGTTTAGTCCATGCATTGGCTGGAGTCACTACTAAAATATTTAACATAAAAAGGTACTTAAAAAATTTCAACTAAAAATGTTTATTTATTATGACTATATAGATAATATCATTGACCCTTATCTATTAAAAAAATCCTATTGTTTTGTGTGTCCTTGTTCATGTATTGGATTCATTATATATAATGGTTGAATCTTACCTTGTAAAGGAATATGGTGTATTATCTAAATCCAAGTGGAGGATTATGATATGGATTTGGGGTCACAATGGATTCAAATGGGAGGACCTATACTATGGAATTTTTATAAGCTATGGATTCAATTCAATAGTGAAACAAAGAAAAAAACACAAAAAAACTCACTCCAATATTCAAAAATGTCATTAGCTCTCATTAGATAGAGAATTTTATGAAAAACGGATCATGTGGAATTTTTCACTTATTTTTCAACATAAAACAACTGAATCTTATTATTGAATCATGTTTTTGTAAAATATAATAACTATTTTATAAACATGCAACCATCCTTGAGCAGCGTGCATGGTTACCTATAGAATGACCAAAGGATCATGTTATTAATTTTGTTCCTAGAATTGTATTTCTAAATATTCATCCTCACTAGTACCCATCTATAAAAATGAATGAAATTAAAATAATAATAACAATTACAGGGTGAGATTATTTTTAAAAACAATCATTCCTTGCTTTTCCCACATATTAATTATATGTAAAAATTACATCTCTCGATGACATATATATATATATATATATATATAATAAGGTTGTCTTACACATGTAGGCACATGAACACACACATGCATTATATATGTGTATATATACATATATATGTACCAAAATGTATATCTCTATGTGTGTGTACACACACACAAATATATATATAAGAAGGTTGTCTTACACATGTAGGCACATGAACACACACATGCATTATATATGTGTATATATACATATATATGTACCAAAATGTATATCTCTATGTGTGTGTACACACACACAAATAGATATATATATATATATATATATATATATATAGAGAGAGAGAGAGAGAGAGAGAGAGAGAGACACACACACACACACACATGTGTGTGTGTGTGTGTGTGTGTACACACATAGAGATATACATTTTGGTACATATATATGCATATATATGTATATATACATATATATAATGCATGTTTTTGGTCATGTGCCTACATGTGTAAGACAACCTTCTAATTTCATGTCCATGATTAAAAATTTATTTTAATTTCATTCAAACTCAAAAAAATTGCATTAAGATTCCCTGGATGAAATAAAATTTTCTTCTATCCTTTTATTTGAAAGTTTACCCTAGACTTATTTAATGACATCATTTTTTAAAACCACCTATGGGTGTAGCATTTGATGCATCTAGAAAGAATTAAAATCCTTTGGGGTAACCACTTATGTGAAAATTTATCAAATTTATATTTTTTACAAAAAAATATTGTCTCAGGCACATCATCTCTAAGTACGGATTCAAAGTGAATCCAAATAAAATTGAGCCTATGAAAAACTAGCTTAAAATAATATCACTCAAGATCCTTTCCTCATTTATGGTACTTATTGAATAGTATCAAATTTTCATGAAATACTAATGGAAATTATTCTCCATTGAAAACCATGTTAAAAAAGGATTTTTTTTCATTGGTCAGATGTGGTAGAAATGGATTTAAAACATCTTAAGAAATAAACATATATGACACAAGTTATGGATATTTCTAACTTCTCCAACTATTTTGAATAAGTGTAATTAGACATATACTAACATAATTTTAACCCACTAAATTCACAATAAATACACTTGTAGAGGAAAACATTGTTCATGCAACATATGTGAAGGAAATGCTAGCCATTTTTTTAGTAGTAAACAAATGGACCCCATACCCTATAGCGAATCAATTTTGCATCAAAATTTATAATCATAGTTTTAGTTAATTATGGAAAATAGAGTCTCTTATATTGATAAAAAAAAATTGATAAATTGGATGGCATTTAATAATGATATTACCTAAATAAAGGTAAAGATAATGTTGTCACATATGTGTTGTCTCTTTAGTATGTATAACATAAAATTTTATGTCCAATATCATTTAAAATTACAAAGTGGGTGAAAGAGATCCAAAAAAAATGTTAATTCTATGTCAAAATATAGTGTCTCATGTAAAAATTTTCCACTAATAATTCATTTCAATTTAATTAATATTGGGAAGGTTACTATTTATGAAAAAACATTCATCATGACAGGTGTCAAAATTAGCACTACATGGGAAAATTCTACAATAATTACATTCCTCAATGTTTAGGTGACCACATAGGATTTTTAAAAATATGTGAAAGCATTTTAATGAATTATTTTAGGAGGTAATTAAATATGACATCAATAATTGTGTAGTAAAGTGTGATATTTTTTCATGTAACAAAGGGGAAATGATCTCAACCCTAAGAAAGCTCTCAACATTTCTAATTTAAATCAACTTACAAACCAAAATATTTTTAGTCATTCTTGAAGGACTACCAAAGTTAATAGGTAAATTGATGAATATAATTGTGATGGATTGCCTCTCTATGTATGCCACTTATATGTGTTATCTCATTCTTATAAAACATCCAATAATTATAAAACCTATCTTGATTAAAATCTCCATCTCGATGGCATACCTAATTCCACTATATTTGATTGTAATTCCCATTTTACTATAATTTTTTTCCATAAATGTTTCCACCACTATGACACTCAACTTAAAATGTTTTTTGCCTATAATCTATGAATATGTGGTTTAACGTAAAATTTTATTTGATTTTTTGAGACGTATATACATTGATTTACTTTTTATAATAAAAATCATTAGGTAATATGGTTATCACTCACTAATTATTTTTTACAACTCTAATTAAAATTTACATCAAAATGGCGCCATGTGAATACTTATATGGCCAACTACCACCATCTTTTTAGGCATATAATTCAAGAATATCTAAGGTACAAGCTCTCAATTCAACACTCAACAAACTTGGAAATATCCTTCAAATTATAAAGGATAACTTCTATATGGTAAAAAACCTAATTAATAAATATGTTAAAGGGAAACAATCATACTCTAATTTGAATATAGAGAACACAGTTTTTTTTAGTTGCAACATTATAAATAATCCTCCTTGAAGCTAAATATAACCATAAACTATAAATAAAGTAATATGGTCCTTGTAAAGTTATCTAAAATAATGGTTTTGTTCCTTATAGGTTATATATTCCCTCTTCATTAAAGATCGATGGTGTTTCTTCATGTATAATTTTTGAATAACGTTATTGGTCAACATGATAATTCCAAATCTACATTACATGATTTGAAAATCAAAGGCTCTATCATCATAAAACCTAATTCTATCATAAATTTAAAATTAAAATACTAATGTTATAACACTATCACCATATTGTGGAATGTTATGAAATTAGAACAAACATAATTGAAATGGTTAATCTTGTTACAATAACAATTTCCATGACTAGAGCTTTAACAAAAAATGTTATTAAGGGGGAGGGCATGTTAGGACCCCTTCATCCTAAATATTTTCCATTGTATTAATTTATATTAATAAATTTTATACGGTATATTAATTTTAATTTATGTTTTTATCTATTTTTAATTATTTAAATGCAGAGCTTGTGTAAAAGGAAAGATCATATATGGAAAAAACATTATCATGTTGTTCATAGAAGCATTTTCCCATTTTAAAAGGTATAAAATAGTTTTTATCATGATTTTATTATGTCAATACTATAGTTAGTGATGTCTCCTCGAACCACCCCCCCTCCCCCCAACTTGATTTGTTGATAAATATATTCAACATTAATATTTAAAGGTAGATGATACACGTATTTAATATTATTATTCATATATTATTAACAAACATATCCAGGTTGAGAATGCAAAGTTTATTATTATACATATATAATATTGACCTATATATAACTATTCAACATCTATCATAATACAAAGTTACTCAAAACCCACGAAGGCTGCCATATTATACACTATATACTCAGTTAACATTATAGGAAATTAAGTGTTTCATAAATTAAACATAATTAGTGATATAAACTTATATAATATAACAAACAACAAAGAGTCCTTTCTTGTTTAGAATTACCCATCATACTCTAAGTTCCATGAGTAGTGATCACAAGAGATATGGAACCCCACATTACTCCTTATTATCTCCCAACCCACCCATAGTTGATACCTCTCATCCATGATGGAGGACTCTTACACTAATCCATAAATAAACTCACTATGACCCTTCCATTTATAGGATCAATGGTTATCTTTTACAAATCATAAATATTTATAAAATATAAATAACATTGACTAATTAGATAATACAATAGATTCAAATATTAAGTAAACTAAAATCAGGACCTAAGCATGACATTATTGCTATATTACACTAAAATATTTTAATTATCATATATTACAAGATATATGACATACTATTTACATACACACATGTGTTCATGATATCTAATTGATATGAAATTAGTGTAGCTTACACACACAAAAATGACGTTCTTCCCTCTACCCAACTATTATAAGTCTTTTCTTTATACGACATTTCGACCATATTGATATAACTATATTTATTTCACCAGCCTTACTAGTTATTCCTTTTATTACATGTCATGATACATGATATGCCATTATACTATGATGTGGCATTGATGTATATGGATCACATATATTAGTTACTTATTCTATGCCCCTTTGATGCTATTATTATTTTACATGATATACTATTATGTGGTTGATTATTGTGTGTCACCCCTCATCCTTTTTTCATGCAACATCTTTGATGTTACTTCTTTCTAAGATTTTATGTCTCCTTGTGTGTGGACCTTGTAATTATTTTTTTACATTTTATGTCCCTTGTATGTCATCCATTGGCCTAATGTGTGACACCAACACTTGATATTGTTAATATTTTTGACATTGAGTGGTGATATGGTATATATCGTGCAATTTTATTGGGTAGTCTTATTTAATTATAGTTATATTACATACTTCATTATCACATCTATCTCAATATGACACTTACATTCCTTAAATTACATATACTACATATATTCATTGATTGATACATAAATTTCTATGATGAAATATTCTCTACATGATAAAATAGTAATATATGACATTAAATTTATACATTACATGATATAATTAACCTTTGTTTTGGGATAATTAACTTAAAATATACGTAGCTCATATCAAAACTAGGGGCATTAAAATGGGCCTATCATAAGAGACATAAGCAATAATAAATTAAAAAATCAAATAAGTGTATATATTTTTGAAATTGATAATTGTTAAAATATTAGATGATTTAGATACATGAAAAATATTAGCTAATTTATTTAAATTACAAGGCAAGATGCCATGCATATGCATTCAATTTACAAATACATTAACAAATATGCATACACACTCTGGTGAATACTCATAGGAATATACTCATATTTTATATGAATAATGATCATAGGTATCAATATACACATACATTTGAGACATACATTATCAAATGCAATATATATGCATTTAGTTAACACAAATTCATAGGGTTTTATAATGGTTTTTTCACACATATAAAATAAATCAATTATAGTTTAATGGAGAATAATTATAATTATAATTTATACTTATTAGATCTATATTTATGATGTGGACATGTCCATTGTGCCTTCTCTTTAAATCATGAATTTTATTCTAGATTGAGATAAAGTACAAAATCAAACATGCATTCATAATGGTGGTATGAAAATTTCTCATTCCCTTTCAATAATGACTTTGTATTAAAATGGGAATAATTTGATCAAATTTTAAATAATAATTTTAATTTAATCTATAATCCATATTCATTAGTTTATCCTTGAATGTTCTCTGATTGAACTATGTAACTATTTATTTGAGTGAACCTAGTCTAGTGGTTTTATATTTTTATTTCATATTTATTTGGGCTAGTACATTTGAAAATTTCTCCTACATTCATGATGGTTATATATGTTTGGTGCATGATCACCCCAACACTCCATATGCTTTAGAAAGAATACCAATTTCTATAAAGATTTAATAATGAAGAATCATATCAAATTTTTGTAAGGTAAAAATGGTTTTCAATAAGAAAATGGCACACTCTAGCCCTTTTTATTTCAAAATTTTAGTTTTAGATTAAAAATTTCAATATATGGTTATTGATTACACATGATTTTAGGTTTAAGTGACCTACACAATTAGAGATTTCTATCAAAGACAAAGTGTGTTGTACACACTCGGGTAAAAATTTTAATTTATTAAATAAACATCATTACTATAAAAAAGGTGTGAAGAGTTTTAGACTAAAATATGGTCTTTGGGACATGATAATTAAAAGCTTGATGCATATTTACCAAGAATGACTGGAGCACACAAATAAGTTCTTAATCGACCATTATCTAAAACTTTAAAACTATATTATCATTTAACCCTTCCATTATGATTTTAAACACCTAAATTAACCTCATTTTATACTTCAAACCTACTAAATATGCTACATAGACATATCTAGAATCCTAACTCACTCTTTTCATACACATGTCAGTTCCACTAGATATAATCAACACCACTAGTCGATACTAACATGATATGGTTGGTATAAAAATAATCCAAGAAATGATGATTTTTTAAAATCAAACCAATCCTCATATTTTTCCCATCATCGTAGTCTACTGATGGCATAGATGAAATAGTATATGTAAAAATGTTGGAAGTGTTTTCATGGGTGCTCTTATTTTGTTCATCTCAAACCATATATAATAATGAATCAAAATTTTTGAGATGCTCATGAATATATTTTATGAATTTTGTATCATCATTTGGATCATAATATTCTTCTTGAGTATTATATTCTTAATCAATAACTATGGTTTTAACCTCAATAAGTTGAGAAGTAATCAAGGGATGATCCTTGGAAGATTCAAATACAATGAAATTTGTAATATATGATTTCTCTTTTCCCCAAGTCTTTGTAGTTTAGGTAGTTTTTTTAAAAAATGATCTTGAAAGATGGATTATCTTGACTTAGTCCATGAGTGGAGGATATTACATTATATTGATGACACTCATGCTCTTTTTTAGCATACGAAGTAAGAGTATGAGTAATTCCTTGAGAATACTTGCATATTCCTTGCCCAATACTGTACTTATAATTTTGTAAATATGTAAATTAAAAGAAATATATAGTAAAGTGTATGGAAGAGTGAACTAAATTTGGTAAATCCTATGATATGGTGTTACATTTATTTGAAATAATAATATCCTGAGTTTGGACATTTGTGCATTTTAACCATGTGCATATGTGATCAATATTGGGAAGCTTTTTAGAAGGTTTCCCACATGTTATATGAATGTTATGACAATGTGTAGTAAAATTAAATGGATATTTATATAAACTAATATAAGGAACATTATCATATTTTAAGCATGTATAAATAAACCAAATAACATCTTGAGAAGTAGGATAATATGTTACAAGAAAATACATAATCCTATATAACATGTGAAAGAATATTTTGTTCATTGAACCCATTATAAAAATGATCCACTATAGATTAAGTAATTATAATTACTATGAATATAATATAATTTTAATCAATCAATGCTATGTCTATGAATAAAATCCAAGTAAAATTGAAACTATGAAGGTGATTTAGGCAAGATTTTGAATTATTTATAAGATCTCATATATACATGCTCTTAATTGAATAATATCATCACAGTGGTTCATATCACTAACTACATAGGTATAGCCATTCTAGTAACCCACTAAACTTAGTTTTGAGGATAATTTGAGATTAAATTACTTGGGTGATATGATCTTCTTAGGTAAAAAAACATATTAAATAAATAGAAGAGGTTACCTATTAGTATAAAAAGGGGACCATAGATATTTACAATATAATATGAGGAATTTGGAAACTAAAATATGTGATTATTGTTTTAGTATGGGTACGTTAATTTTGGTAAACCCATCACACCATGAAATCAATAAATAGATCACTATTTACTCCTTCATGAAATTAACTAGTTAATTTGAAAAATAATAAAACACAGTTTCTAAAAAATTTAAATTAAATTAGAAATAAAGGTGAAAGGTTTTTATATTTAAAAATTAAATAAATATCAACTCGAGTTTGAAAGAAAATGATTTTATGTTAGAATGATCCAAGGTGAAAATATAATATCTTTAGTGTCAGATTTAATCCAAGGTCTATGAGACTTAATCATTTTGTGAACGATATTATCAAAGGTTGAAGGTTATTTTATTTCAATGGTAGTAATTTATATTAAATTGGATAAAATATTATCACAAAAATAAATTAAAAATAACAAATAATGTTATAAAAATAACATGTTCACCTTAATGTTTAACCCTTTTTTAATTTAATATGTCCTTTAAATAATTAAATAAAAATATTGAAATGAAAATGTTGGTATATATTGATCTAATATTATAAAGCAAAAATATACTACAAACTATAAAATTTATTTAAATCAGGAACTGACTAAAAAAAGTAAACTAAGGTAGGGTTATTTAATGTTTATCAAACCAATAGTGTATCTTATTATAATAACTCTATGTAAGTGAAAAATATGTTAAATTACCCTTTATATAGGGTTATATTAGAATAATGATTTATAGTTTGTTAGGACAAGTCCATGAGGGGTATGCAAGGGTACACTGTGGCCTTATTTGGCCACTATGGCCATGTCTTAGTTGACTTAAATACATTTTTTTAGATATAAGATTACGTGAATGATTCTGAGTTAATTTAAATCTATGTGTATAAGTTTTCCATGGAGAAGACTTGAAAATATCAAACCCTAATCTTGTATAGGCACTAAATAAAAATTATAAAATAAAAGGTATAAAAATGGATCCATAATTATAGTCAAGATGGCCTTAGAAACCCATTATGACTAAGCATTGACTAATATCATAAATGCACCTCAGACTAATGTAGTTATCCCTCCTAAAATTATTTTGTGATTTATGATGATATAATTAGAATTATTTAGTTATATGATTAATTAAAATTATTTGACAATAGATGTCCTTGAACTACAATAAAACATTACTCATAATTGGTTGTTGAATATTATAATATTTTAGAGTTTTAAAAAGAGATAATATTACTCCTTTTCTTAATGTGTAATGGTTTTTCTAGATATTTAGTGGGGGTAGAATGATTAAGCTTGATGTCATTTTATAGGAGAACCTTTAAAATAATTTTTCTAACCAACTTTAAAAAATATATTGGAGAGCCATTTTTAAACCTATCATTTCCAAAAAAATATCTTTTTTAGCATGTTAGACAAGGAAACACTAAGGGCCAAGGTCATAGTGCAATCATGTCTGACTAGTTAGACTTCTCCTAGAAGACTAGATACTCTTGGGACAATTCTAACAAGAACCTATGTGCTAAATAGTGATGAATTTAACTTTAATAGTGATGTTTGTATGATATTTTCATATTTCAAACTATAGTAAAATCTCTCTTTTAGATTTTGAGTTATCAAAATGGTGACTAGACCATGTAAGGATGTGGGTGTGAAGAATAAATATTTTTAGCACTTAATGATTAATTTCGTGTCTAAACTAAATTATAATTACAAGATTAAAAGGATTCAATAATAATGGTAAAAAATTCTTGTTGTGTTAATTGAGATGCCATAAGTTTAGATTTACGTGTAGCTTTAAAATGTAGGACCATTTGGAAAACTATACCCACATCTTCAAAACAATGTTAAAGTATTTCATGAAAATTGGATAAAATTCAATCATGATCAGTGTCTACCCCATTAATTTCATCGTATCAATTATATATTGTCCCTTATAATTATCTTCATCATTATGTTTAGTTTGATTATGTTGATTATCATGTTGCAATAGATGTGTATAGAAATGATCATTTATTTTCACATATTCATGAAAAGAATCATCACCAAAATATGAATAAATATTAATTGTATCCATTTTATCTTAAGTAATAGGAATTTGGTTATGATTTATATGGGTCTAACTTGATATAGAACTTCATATTAGAGGTACAAATGATATAGAATTTTTGGATGGCACATGATGGGATGATGTAAAAATAAAAACCCTGGGACCAAAAGTGAAAATAATTATTTTCTTATGTAAGGGGGAAATTAGAAATCCTATCAAAAACCACATGAAAAAAATATGAACCCATATAGTGATGAAACCATAAGGGAAAGCATGGTGTTTTCTACTAATTAGTATGTGTATGGTTTCAAAAATATTTTTTAACCTAATTTATATTAATCAGTGAGATTATTTTCATTAAGATAAAACTTTAAAATGCAATTCACATCAATAAATATGGCATTCATGCATCCATAAGAATTTAAAACATTGAGATTGATTATTCAAATTTTACAAGTGGAATATGTTAGATATAAAAATTACTAAGTGATAATGATACCTATGTTTTATATTTGGTTATTACTATGTTATAGACATGAAACTCAAGGATAAATAGGCATTATATTCATTTGATTTCATAACTTATTTGATGTCTATACTAGTTTTGGGTTTCAAGAGCGGGTCAATATCATTATTCAATATTGACATGTTGGTTATTACTAACCTATAAATAATTGGGGCACACTAACTATATGATCACTTATGATGATATTTTTTACTTAATGTTTATGATCCTAAACCCTAATGATTCCCACAACTCCAAAAAAGAATTTCCTTTTCCTTGAAACCCTAGATATTATTTTAAGGATTAGAAACCTACAATAGTTAGGGTAATGTAATGGGTTGATCTTAACCAAAACACTAATATCAAATTATTGACCTCTACCTATGTACCCAAAACTCTAAGGAGAGAAATCAATCCACATGTAGTTATCCTACCTCATGTGATTGTGTTATATTTATCCTTTTCTATATGTATTTAGCTAATTATGTGGGTGTTGTACCTAAATATGATTAATTTGGCATGGATTTAGAGTGATTTATAATTAGAATTTCCCTATTCGTAGTGATATGTGTGAAAATTTTGAGGAATAGGAGGGATTTTCTTAGTGGATAATAACTTATAGATATATATGAAATAAGTTATAAGTCCATTTTGATTGAGACCATGATTTTATTATATATCTATGTAAGTAAATAATATCTCATGCCAAAAATATGTTATATTAATGGGATGACCCTAAGAATGGGTTTGATTTAGAAAATAAATGTTTATGGGAGAAGGTTGGTAATGAAAATATTAATTCAATATCAATTAGAGATACTTATCATATCTGGTGGAACTAACTATCCTAAAAGCTGACTAAACTAAGAGTTTGGAGATGTTTATTTAAGATATTTAACAAATTTTAAATATATAGTGAGGTTCTTAGAGGTGTGTAATAATAGAATGGAAGGGTTATAACATAATATATCATGCATGTATTAGAGAAACATGGATTAAGACCTTGTTTGAGTGCTCAATTCATGCATGGTAAATGTTTATTAGGCTTGTAATTATGAAGTATTGAATAGTATTTTATTATATAAGTTAGGATCCTACATCCACAAAAAAAAAATTTAGCTCGATGTCAGGGTTATACAGGGCATTGTCCTAAAAACCATAATTTTCAAAAGAACAAAAATATCTGAGCTTAATGATCTAACCATCAATGCATATAGACAATGTATAAACAAAAGAACTAACAAACTGATAGTATAAAAAATCCTTCATCTTTAACAACAAAATAATAAAAGGGAATATCCAAAATTACCTTTCTCATCCTTCTTAGTTATATAATGATAAATAATAGTCCTAGGTGGAGAGATACACATGAGACAATTTTTTTTCCTACTTATAAGAACCTTCCATTCCTCCTCATTACCCTATCTGAATCACAAATTTACACACAACTTATTTCCTTTGATTTACCTCTAAGAAATTTACTCTTATTTAAACTTTTACCACTAAAAACAACTAACTTAGCATTCTAAGGTGGTCTTACCAATGGTACTCCCTTATCCAAATTTGTATTCAATAAAATATTTGAAATTGATCTTAAAGATCGATTAAAAAATATTTTTGCAAAAATATAAAGATGCTCCTCATTATCCTCCTTTCCCCAAGAAGAATCTAGTTTTCACTTAGCTTTTTGGTAGGAAGCAGAAAGATGACCAATTTGAAAAGAATTCCAGCATCTGAAGGGGATTCCCTCAAAATCAAGGTTTTAATACCAGCACCTATCTTCCACATTTATCTTAATCCTATCAGGAAGATCTTGAAAGATGTCTAAACATACCAAAATCTTAGCAAGTGTAGTCTAGAAAAAATTCTATGAAGAAGCATCAATTTCCAAAAAATCACCCAACACAGAGCCAATAATAAAAAGACTAGTTTTAGACCAAAACTAAAGTAGAAGATATGGTAGGCTCACCCAGATATGATGTAGAGAAATATATTATGTCAAAGGGTTAAAATGAAGGATTGAGGGTTTCATAAGTAGAAGGTGATTTTTACAACTCCAATTTTTAGTCTGAAAAAACTTTTTACAATCAACCAAATAATAAAAAATTCTTTGACATAGGGATATATTTCCATAGTGACTTTGAACAAAGTTCTCTAAAATTCTGATATCCACTTGTGAAGAAAGGAAATATATGGATAGATCCTATCAAATGGAAGACTAGACCCCCTCTGTAAACCAATCTTTATCTTCTAAAAACTCCTCTAAAGCCTTATTGTAGAAATTGATAATTATAGATTTATTTGTTAAAACCTTTCCCTGATCCAAAAGAGAAAATGTAGGTTCTTAAAAAACCCTAGCTTATAGGCTTACCAATTTTTTTGGGTATGACAGTTGCCTTATGTCTCTCAAGATACCCTTCCAAACACCTGAGTCTACCAATGTCTTACTATTTAAAGGTAAATCATGTGCCTTCTGTGCATCTACCTCTGTTATTGACTCCAAACTATTCCCTTGTCGATCCATATCCCCAAGTACTTGTTCTTTTTCCTTAACTAAAATTGACCTTGCCTTATTCATCACCATCACTGAACAAGGTTTAGACCCAGATGCCCTAGTAAACACCATAATCATAAAAGCTCACTAAAGGCATGTCTTAATAAATTCACATTAATGTTACCTTCACACATTATTCATGAATAAATATATAAAAATACCCACTAAAATAATAGAGGATAAAAATTATTGCAAACCTATTCAAAAGGGAAAACTCTTTTGAGCACCACTTGATGGAAAAAATCAATTGATGATATTTCCTCTTACACAAGTTGTTTATTTAAAAAGTAAACTTAAAAAATTGATAGATGTTAGATGAAGATCGATAATATAAAAATTTTAAGGCATAATACCAATATTATGAATCACTTTATAAGGACCATATAATTTTATTTATAGTTATGACAACATTTTAGATTGAAGGAGGATTTATATTAAGGTTCTAGCTAGAACAAAACCATATCCTCTTTGTCAAAATTAGATTATTAGTGGTGTATCTTAATATATTATTTCATTTGGTTTTGTACCATATGGATATTATCCTTGATAATTTGAAGGATATTTTCATGATTGTTGAGTATGGAATTGAGATTTTGTACCTTTTAAATTATATGAATATATGTTAAAGAGAGAGTGGTGGTTGGCCATATAAGGATTCAAATTGTTTCAATAATTTAAATTAGGTATGTGGAGTTGTAGTACCATTGAGTGAGTGGTAACCATCTAACCCAATTATATATTTGATTAAAGGCAAAGTACTATTGATATGTCACCATGAATTTATTGAAATTTTATGTTAACCCGTCTATTGGTATATCATAATCAATACATAATTTAAGTTGAGTGTTATAGTAGTGGAAACATTTATGGAAAAATTTGATTTTAAAATGAGAATCACATCTACAAATAACTGAATCACATATTTCATGGAGATGGAAGGTTTAGTCAAGACAAGTTTTGGCCACATTAGTCATTGAAAATTGATGAATGAAGGCATTTACATGGCATACATAGAGAAGCAATCCTCCACCAATATAATCATTAATTTACCTATTTAAATTGATATTAATTCAATAAATAGCATGAATATATTGGTTTATAACTTTATGTAAATTAGAAATGGATAGAGCTTTCATAAGGTCAAGATGATTTACCATTTATTACATGGAAAACTATCACACTCTATAAAAAAAATATTTATTTAAGATATAATTCCATCCTAATTAATTCATGCAAACCCTTTCACACTTTTTTATAAATACTAAGTGGCCACATGATGGGGAGGCATATAAGTCCTTCAGAATTTCTCACATAGTGCTAATTTGGGCACTAGTACAAGAATAAATGTGTGTCCCAAATAGTGACAATCCTAAAATTAATACAATAGAAGAAATGGATTAGTAAAAAATTGGATGATGAAACACTAAATTATGGAATATTAACACCAATATTTTTTAATCTCTTGCATCCACTCTAGGATTCTAAATGATAGTGCACACAAAGCTATATGAGATTCATACTAACAAGATAACATATGTGTGACAACATTATCCTTTATATTTTGTAATCTAATAATTAGAGCCCATAAAATTTATTATAGACATTTTTCATGATTGAAGAGACTCATTAATCCATTACTATTTATAATTTTGATTAACATTTTTGATGAAAAATTTGCTCCTTGAAAGATATATAAGATCCATGTTTTTATTACAGAAATTATGGTTAGCATTTCCTTCACATATGTTAGGAAAACAAAGCTTTTCTATATAATCAGATTCCAATGAATGCAAGGGTTTGAACTTTTTACGTTAGTATAGATCTAATTTTTCTTGTAAGGCATAGTATTCAATGGCAAGATATTTGGATAAGTTGGGAACAACAATAACTTATATAGTAAAAAAAAAAAATTAAGAATTTTAAAATCCATTTCTACTACCTTTGACCATTGAAAGGCATATTTTTTCAACATGGACATCAATGGACATAAATTTTTTCCCATTTTGATAATATTCAATAAGGTTCAAATACCAATAAATGATATCAATTTCTTTTAGTTTCATCCAATTTTTAATAGCCTTTATTTTATGTAGATCCACTTTGAATCCCTCCTTAGAGATGATATGCCTAAAATATTAAATTTCCTTAGTAAAAAAACAAAAATATAACAATTTTTCACATAATTAGTTATCATAATGGATTTACAAGGTCTATTTTAGATGAATCATATGTTCTTCCCATGGATGGTTATAAAAAAATGATGTCATCCAAAAGACTAGGGTGAACCTTCGAAGAAGTGGCCATAATATACTATTCATTAAGAGTGGAATGTTGACATAGAATTATTGAGTTTGAATGGCATGAAAATAATGTTTAAATAATGGACATGAATTTTAAATATTTTCTTATAAATATATTCTTCCTTGATGTGTATTTTTTGATGTCCTAGCCTCAAATCAATGATTGAGAAATATTATGATTCAATTATTTTATCCAACAACTCTTTTGTCATTTATATGCAAGATGGTTAATTTATTATTGATAGAATAAAAATAGTCACCAAAATTGTATTTTTTAAATATCATTAATATGGGGGGAATAACAAGAAATTATCCTAGTTTAAATGTGATGCCAAAAAAAATAGGCCAACCTTCTAGAGGCCATAATTTTTGACTCAACTCTTTTTGAGATCTTATATAAACTAAAATGACCATATATAAAAGTTTGATTCTACCCTAAGCCAATCTATCCACTTATATTTCATTTTAATATTTTTAGGAGGTCAAATGTGATCATTTCAAGGTCTGAAATTAATGTTTAATGATTTTTTCAAGAATTTTCTATTTTTAAAAATTATATAGTTTTAGAACCGAAATTAAAATTTAGTTGAATTTTATCCAATAGGATAATTTTAATATTTGTGTTATTTTAGAAAAAAATTAGATCCATGCGTGCTTGCATATGAAACTTAATATAAATAGTGGCTACTAAAAATAAACTTTTTTTTAGATTTTTTAATTTTTTGCATGTTAATTCTAAATTATGATTTGAGATTTATTTAAGCATAGTTTTTTTTTTTAAATTATTTCAAGTCTTTCAATAAGAATAAATACAATTTATTGTTCAAAATCTTGGCCTATTGGTAATTTTATATGTCTCGTTAGTATTAAGGTTCATTATTTGGAATCAAAGTAAGTTTGAATCTTCGAGGATAAATAATGGTGAGAGGATGAGGAGGTGTTATAATGATGAACTTGACTATACAAGAGCTATAGAGTCAAGTTAAATAATTAATAAAGGTTATCACCAATCAATAGAGAAGACAGGGTTGTGATGAGAAAGACACACATCATGATTAAGAAGTTTATCACGGAGAAGAATAGCAAGAGTAACCACCATCAATGGAAGAGAAGATGGTTCATTATTTAGAAGGAAGAAATGAAGGTATCAAAGTTGATGTTATATATTATTGAAGCAGTTTAAAACCAGAGAAGTTGATACATTAGATGAATAACATGGAGAAGTTCTTAGAGTGGAAGACTATGAGAGAAGATAAGAATTGATTTGGTGGGATCACCTATAGAAATAGAGACAGAGAAAAGGTTAAAAGAATAGTAATTCAAAAAAAAATGGATAAGAATCTGAGGGATAAATTTCTTTCTATGGATTATGCACAAACCCTATACACAAGATTTTAAAATTTGAGGTAGAAAGATCAAAATATACAAGAGTATATAGATGAATTTTATAATCCTTCCATAAAAGTGGAGTATGCTGAAAAAAGAGAGGAGATGATTTTAAGTTATGTCAATGGTTTGAAATTTTATATTCAAGATGAATTAATCATGCATATAATACATAACATGGAGGACACTTATAAATTAGCTTTGAAGGTAGAAGAAAAACAAAAAAGACAAAATTTTAGAAGGACATCTATTGGTCTAAAAAGAGGTGGATCCCATCTAATGAGGAGATGAGGTGGGTTTAATACCAAAATAGGTGGATTTAATACTAATAAATTTAAATCATCATGTGGTGCAGAAAGGTAAGATGATAATAGGCAAGTGTTTCAATACCAATAAAGAGCAAGATGATTTCATAGAGGATAAGGTTATGGTGGTATTAGAGGATGGTTTCTAAATCAGCATAGATATTATGTCTATTATATATGTGGATAAGGGCATGGAAATTTTGAGTCTCCATACTATCAATATCAAGAAAAGAGGCAAAAATATCACCCAAGAGTAAATTTAGTTGAGGCTGAAATAAAAGAGTAGAATATTGAAGTTATACAACTGATGTTGGAGAGAATAACCATGATCACTCCAAAGAAGGATCAAGCAAAAAATAAATAGGGTGATGATTCATGTCAATGATAAAATATTTTTTGAACAAGATGTACTTAGGGTGGAAAGGTATGCAAAGTAATTATAGATGGTGGTAGCTGTGAAAATATGGTTTCTATATACACGATTGAGAAACTAAATATGGAATGTCAAAAACATCTTAATCCTTATCTAATTTCATGATTTAAGAAAGGGAATAAGGTTACTGTAGGTAAAAGGTGCTTAATCAATTTTTTTATAAGAAAAACTTATAATGATAAAATATGGTGTGATGTTATTCCAATGGATGTATGCCATGTGTTATTGGGAAGCCCATGGAAATTTGATGGGAAAGTGGTTCATGATGGAGCGAAAAACGTATACACTTTTTGTAAAGGTGGTGAAAATGTAGTTTTTTTACCTCTTAAAGAGGAAGATAAGATAGAAAGCATGCTTTGTACTAAAACAATTATCCAAGATATGAAGGTAACAAGTTGATGTTATGCCCTAGTAGCAAAGAATGAAGAAACACAAATGGTGCCAATACCAATAGAAGCAAAAAGAGTGTTGAAAGAATATATAGATGTTATGCCTGATGAATTATTAAATAGTTTACCACCAAAGAGATATATTTAAAATCACATTGATTTGATTCCAGGATCAGCTCTACCCAATCAAGTAGTTTATAAGATGAGTCTAATAGAACATGCAGAATGGAATAAACATGTTACTAAAATGTTAAGAATAAAATGATAAGGGAGAGTATGAGTCCATGTGTAACACCAGAATTGATAACTCTAAATAAATATGGAGGATGGAGAATGTGTGTGGATAGTAAAGCAATTAATAAAATTACAATAAAGTATAGGTTTCCTATACCTCATTTAGATGATATAATAGATGAGCTTGCTAGAGCAAAATATTTTACCAATATTGATCTAAGGAGTGGTTATTATCATATTTGAATTCATGAAGGAGATGAGTGGAAAACTACATTAAATACTAGGCATGGCTTATATCAGTGGATGGTGACACCATTTAGATTATCTAATGCACCTAGCACATTTATGAGGGTAATGAATATAGTGATATGAGAATATATTGGTAAATTTTTTGTTTTCTATTTTGATATTTAGTAATACGAAATAAGAACACTTACAACATTTGATAATGGTAATGGATTTGTTAAAAAAATAGAAGTTGTATGCAAATTTTAAGAAGGGTAAGTTTATGAAGAATAGTATGGTATTTTTAAGATTTGTAGTTTCAGTAACTGGTTCGAAAATGGATGAAAAAAAGATAAAGACATTGGTTTAGTGGCCTATTCCAAAAATCATTACAGAGGTAAGAAGTTTCCATGGTTTAAAACTTTTTTTTATAGAAAGTTTATTAAAAAAATTAGTATTATTGTGGCATCAATAAAATTTTGCATGAGAGGGAATGAGTTTGTATGGAATAGATAAACCATAGAAAGCTTTGATTTTTTAAAGAATAAAATTATAGAAAGATCAATTTTAGCATTGTCAGATTTCAACAAAGTTTTTGAGGTTGATTGTGATGCTTCATTTGTGGAAATTGGTGTTGTACTGAGTCAAGAAGGAAAGCTAATAGGATATTTTAGTAAAATTTTAAATGAGGTAAGAATAAAGTATTATACTTATGATGTTGAAATTTATGCAATTATACATGCATTAAGACATTGGAGGCATTATCTGGTGCCTAAAGAGTTTATATTATTTACAGATCATGAAGATTTGAAGTATATGAGTACATAAAAGAAGTTGAATAGTAGGCATGCAAAGAGGGTTTCTTTCTTGTAGGGGTATACTTTTGTGTTGAAATATAAATCAAGAAAATAGAATCAGGTAGCTGATGCATTGAGCGGGAGGGTATCATTATTTACTACTACGGTGAGTGAAGTAGATGGATTTGAAGCTATTAAATAATTATATGATACTAATTCATATTTTAGCAAGTTAGTTGAGTAGTGCATGTATGCATTAATAGGTGGAACATATGCTATTCATGATGTATATCTTATCTAAGAAGGTTATCTATTCAAAGGGAAATAATTATGCATTTCAGTTGGGTCTCTATGAGATAATATAATAAGATAATTACATAGTGGTGGTTTGGTTGTGCATTTTGGTAAGACAAAGACAATAGATTTGGTAGAGAAAAAGAAGAAGAGAGATGTGACAATTTATATTTCAAGGTGCAAAATATGTTAGGTGGCTAAAGGACATGCATAAAATACTAGACTATACATGCCATTACCAGTTCCAAGAGGACCATGGATAGATTGAGTATGGACTTTGTGTTGGGACTGCCAAACACATAAAGAGTAACAAATCAACTTTTGTTGTTGTAGATAATTTTTTTGAAATGCATCATTTAATTACATGCAATAAAACTAATTATGTCACTAGAGTTATAAAATTATTTTTTTATGGATATTGTGAGATTGTATGGTGTTCCAAAAACTATTACTTCAGATAGGGACACAAAATTTTTAAGCCATTATTGGAGGAATTTGTAGAAGAAGATGAGTAATAAGCTAAAATTAAATAGTGTGTATCACCCAAAACTAGATGGACAAATAGAATTTGTGAATAAGAGCTTAGAAAATTTATTGAGATGCATAGTGGGAGAGAAGCCAAAGAAATGACACTTGGATTTACCCCAAGCTGAGTTTGCATATAACAGTTTGGTGAATAGATCAATAGGAATGTCATCTTTTCAACTTATTTATGGAATAAATCCTATGGGTATTTTAGATTTGATACAATTTCCCATTGTAGATCAAATTAGTGATGATGTAGAAATGTTTGTAAAGCATATGTAGTAGTTCTATGGAGTAAGAAGAAAGCTGCAAGAAAGTAATGAGAAATACAAAGTAGTAGCGGATGTGAGAAGAAGATCCAAGGTATTTAAATAATGAAATTTGGTAATTGTTTACTTGAGGAAAGAGAGATTTTCAAAAGGGATATACAATACGTTGAAGCACAAGAAAATTGGACCATGCAGAATTGTGAACAAAATCAATGATAATGCCTATGAGGTATGTTTACCTTAGAATTTTGATAGATCTTCAATATTTAATGTTTCAGATTTCTATGAATTCTATGGAGAATATGGTGAAGATGATGAAGATAAAGAAGTAAATTGGTAGCAGCAAGTTCCAAAGAAAAATAAAGAAAAAATAGTATAGATTTTAGATATGAAGATAGTGAGCACAAGGGAAGAGAATTATAACAGGTATTTGGTGTAATGGGATGGATTGCAACAAGAAGATAACACTTAGATTATAGAATGGGAGCTGAAGAAGATTGATAAAGAAAAATAGTAGTAGTACAATCAGAACAACTTGCAGGAGTTGAGTTGTTTTCAACTAGAGGAGAATGATGCATAAAAAAATAGGCTAACCTTCTGGAGGCCATAAATTCTGACTCGTAATTTTGTTTGAGCTCTTCCATACGCCAAAATAACCATATTGAAATTATTTATTTTTTATTAAGCCCCTATATCTTCTTAGATTTAATTTCAATTATTTTCAAAGGCCAAACATGATCATCTGAGGGTCTAAAATTAACATTTAATGATTTTTTACAGAGTTTTCTATTTTTAGAAATTGTATATTTTTAGAACCAAAAGTCAAATTCAATTGATTTTTTTTTTGTAGGCTAATTTTAGTATTTAGGTTATTTTGAGAAATTTTTATAGCCATGTGCACTTTCATGCAAAACTTACTATAAATAGCGGCTACTAAAAATAGACGTTTTTTTTTTAGATATTAGATTTTTTGAATTTTTACATGCCAACTCTAAATTTTGAGTTGAAACTTATTTAAAAATAGTTACTTTATTATTGATCAAATAAAAATAGTCACAAAAAATGTATTTTTAAAATATCATTAATATGGAGGGAACAACAAGAAATTATCCTAGTTTAAATGCCATTCCCACTCAATAATTATTGGACTTTTTTTTTTCATTCATTTTTATTAGTTGATACTATGAAGTATGAATGTTCGGTGGTATAATTCCAAGAACAAATTGAAAAACATGATCCTTTTTCCATTGTGGAGGTAATCATGTACGATATTCAAATATGGTAGCAATATTAGAAACTAGTTATTGTAAGTCCAACAACTTGATTGAATAATGAGAATCAATTTTTGTAAAGTTCAAATTAAGTAAAAAATACTACGTGATATTTTTTTCAAAAAATTATACGTCAAATGAAAACTAATAACTTTATAAAATCCCATAATAAGTCTTTTTAAATTATTTTTCTTACTTTTATCATTAAATTGAGTCTAAAGTTGAGAAAAATCCTATAGTAAATGTCCTACTATATGAGTCCATTGTGATCCCAAAACCACATTAAAACCCTTTATAAGAAAAATAAGCATATCTAATTTAAAAATATAATCCTTTACTTAGATTTAAATAATGTGCTATTTTCCTTTACAAAATTAGATTCTGCCATTTCATATCATGAATTAAAACCTTAACAAAAATACATGTAACAACCAGTTTGTTTGGATAGTCGAGGGTCAATGACGTTATCTTTATAATAATAAATGAAATATTTTTAGGGGATGTTTTTAAAGTTCCCCTTGACCTTAAATATTTTAGCAGTAGTGACTTTAGCCAATGCATGCCCTAAATTCACTGGATTTGGACCCTATCTAGTGTTAGGTTATTTTTCATTTCCTTCCTTTTGAGCTTATGGGCGTCTTCCTATTTGTTATAATTAGGAATTCACTTGGTATATTTTATTTCCACCCATTAGTGACCAAGTGTGCACTTATCATTGAATAATTAACACAACCATTTCTCCCCATGTGCAAGCATATCTACCTCTATTGTGTGTTTGAGTCATGTAGTTGTACGGATTTGAAATGTTAATTCTCATGGTGGCATGGAATTGTTGAATGAGTGTGAATTATATTAAATATGTTAAGATTTAAACTTGTTTGCGATGAACATGGCTAATCCAGTGGCTGCAATAATATCCTTGAATTTTTCACCTTGACTCTAATATCCTTTCTTATGTTGTTGATGATACTATTTTTAAAAGGTCCTATATTTTCCCTTCTATCGTATTGGTGAGTTTTTCAAATTCCATTATATATTACACAATTGATCGAATCTAATAGTTGTTCGGTTAGGGATTCCATGAAATACTTGTATCTCCTTAGGCCAAAGCAAACAAAAATGACTTCACTAAATTTTGACCATGGCGAGATATCATTAGGTTTTTTATACAAATGGAACCACTAAATATAATATTTACCCATGTTGAAAGAGGCTATAGCTATGCTATCCCAGAAAGGGGTGTCATGTAGATGGCAATATTGTAAATCGCTCTATATTATATTAATGAGATGTCAGATTAATTAAATAGTTAATAGTTAATTCCACGCAATGAATAGCTATAATTTATATATTTAGAATATTGTAATGATTTTTTATATATATTAAGATATATTTATAAAGTATGATTATCTACAAAAATTTTAGTAAGTTCTTAAATTTTTCTGTTCTTAATTAAGTTTTTAGTATGATTAACTGGTGGTTACTGTAATATTTTTATAATTAATGGCTTGTGTCATTATAAATAATGGGTTTTGTCATCATTTTTTTTAATGTGGAACAATAAATAAATATTTATTAATTTATTATTCATGTAAAGATCAGCATTCATTTATTTTAAAAAACCTGTGATTATTATTATTTTTGTAAGCCAAAATTTTTAAAATTAAGCTTCATTAAAATAAATAAGAAATAATAGAAGCAGTGAAGCGTTCTTTTCTTTTAAGAAGCTTTCGTTATTATCGTTTTTTTAAAGGCAAAGATAGGAAAAGTTATGCTTCGTCAAATCCAAAAAGAAACATTAAAAGTAGCATTGTGTTTCTTTCTGATTTTTAGATCTAAGCAAAAACAAGAAAAAAAAAGCACCCAGCCATACAGAGGAGCGGCATTCAAACTAAAAAAATTAGCAAACAATTTCAAAACAACAAAAGTGTGAGATATCTTTCCTGGGACGAGTTCCCATCAGTTTAATTCAATGAAATCAGATCTATTAAAATTGAAGTATGTTTTATTATTTATATCTTACAAATTGAAACTTTCTGTTTCTTTTTTAATTCTTTTTAACGTAATCTTAGAATCCAATTAAATAAATGTATAGAAACGTTTGAAGACCCAAAACCCCAAAATATTTCTGGCATTATTTTTTTATAAATATTGAAAGTACCTTTAGTGAAAGTTTGTAAAAAATATAAATTTTCGAATCCAATTGTTATTTGGGATACTGGCCTATAATCCGAATAACACAATATCTACATCTCTAGGTTGAATTGTTATCATTTTTTTCCAAATAATTCTTAAAATTCGAATGCAAACAATTAATTTTGTGTATTTATGTACATATCATATGTATTTAAAAAAATATATTATAAGAAAATTAATTTTTAAAAATATATATATATTTTTAAAAATAATTGACATCAAATTAATTTAGTATCTCAAAAATAATGCTTCCCTAGAATCCGAAAAAAAGCCCACATATTTGTAAATTGTATAGGAAAACACTCCCTAAAATAATTATATTCCACATCTTATATTTTTTATATTAATTTATTTTTGTTAATTTTAAATAAATAACATAAGTAAATATGGAAAATTATATAATCTACAACATAATGAATCTTGCAAAATAGAAATGTTTTGTGCTAAAGATGTCTCATGTTCACACTTATGACCTAGTTAAGCCAGAGGCTTATATAGTGGACGAAGAGTATATTTGTCAACATGACGAAAAAATAATATATTCTATTATTAATAACCTAGTTTTGAATGGTGATGGTTTGGAGAGGTGGTGGTGCAGAGCGGTTTGATAACGCAATCGTTGATTGTTAAATGTAGGAAATAGATGTGAAGCATCTAACATAGTCTGTTAAAAGTACAAAGGGGCTTTCTATGACCGTTGAAATCCTTGACTTAAATGGAATGTGGTTCTGCTTGAGTTGAAATAGCTAAGATAAAAAGAATGGTGGCGATGTTTCTCTTGGGCTGAGTTAAAGAAAAGAATACAGCAGAACTTGATATGGAAACAATGTTAATGATATTGGATTAAAACACTGCTTTGGGAGTTTTGAATTATCATATGGTGTATGTATCATCTTATGGATACGGAAGGCCGCCTGGGGCATATTCTTTTCTCAGGCATCATCATCGTCATCATCATCAATATAAATAGTTGTCTACATATTTGAATCATTGGAGAAGCATTTTAAGCACCAAACCTGTGGCTCAATTAGTGCCTTCTTATGCCTAAGTTGGGGGATTTTCCAATGGAATGAAAAATGTGAGAGGAGATTTGAGTTACAGAGAGGCGTTGTTCAGAGGTTACTACGATGGCCAAAATGTTGAGTAAGATGGTATCCTTTATATTTTCTTTTATATAAAGGAAATATCATTCATTTTAATTCTATTATAAGAGATGCTGAAGAATGATATATTTATTATAAGAGAAGTTGAAGGAAAAAGTTAAAGGAAGAATACATGGATTCAGAGGATAAGGAAGAACCATTTTTTGAACATTAGTGAAGGATGGTAGCATGAATATATTAGTGTAGAAGAATTCCATGTCTATAATTTAACAATAGATCAACTTACAGATCATGAAAAAGATCAAAACATTAGGTTTAGAGAAGATATATTGAGTGTACATATTGAAGATAGAGAAGGCGATTTGTAGTAATCTTCTTTGTTTGCATCACCTGCTAGTTTCTATGCCTACAATAGTATTTTTCTCTTGTGATTGATATCTTAAAGCATCATCGTGGTTTTCATGGAAATATGCATTGGAATTGAAATGCCCAGATAGAGAAAATGAAACATTCTGTAGAGTTATCAAAGATAGAACAAATGATATGAAGGGGGTTACTTCACCACTATTATAATTCTTATTATTAATTATACCATAGTTAATTATAATATAATATATATTAAATAATATAATATTATAATATATATTATTATATTACTATATATATAATATTATTATACATTAAATATTAAATTATAAAATATAATATTATATATTATATGTTGTTCTCTATACATGGTGGTGGCAGGGATATGTGAGGATCATTTAAAAATTTGAAGGTGGATAAGTTGTTGGGTCTCATGGTAGTCAACTGTTATAACCGATGAGATGAGACGTGTTTTATTATTACGGTGAGCAAGGAGACAAAATAAAATAAGTTCAGATAATTTAATTTTTATTCTCCCCTTCAAACATGTCATGCAATTGCTATAATATGGTTTGAAGTTGTTGACAATAAATGTAAAAAAACTAGTCAGTGGAGCATGGAAAGATAAATGTTATAGAAGTTATTGTTTTCAATACGAATGGATTGAAATAATTTTGAAGTTGTTAGAGGGTCATATTGAATCTCTCTTGTCAGATTTTGTATACAGGGCAACTCAAAAATATTTAACATTATTGATTTGAATAGGTTTTATATTATTTCAAATTTTTGTATTGTTTATAATTCTTATTTATTTTATTTTGTGTCATGGATACCCTTCCATTTCCTTCATTTTGTTATGTTTTTTTTCCCCTTGTCTAAATGAAATAAGTAGAAGATGAATCATTTTATTTTGTTTTAAAACCTTTTCTATAAAATGTATTAATGATTTAATGCCAAAAAACTTCTGGCTTCCGTAAGTTTTACTATTAATAATTAAGAATTGTCAATCATAAGTGATTGATAAAATTGTAGAGAGAAAAAAAATATACAACCTCATATGCCAAGAATATATGCAGCCTTAGTGTATAACAAAATGTTTTTGACATTCATGTTTCTTAATCCTGCACACAATAAGTCTTGATGGAACACCTAATAAGACCTATTATTTCTATGTCTGACCCATATTCTATAACTTGTTAACCAACTAAAATCAATGTATATAATATATCTGCTCTATGAAAAAAATACTACATTGAGATTAAAAAAAATGATAGATTGTGTAATAAGAAGGTACCAACATTATATAAACAAGACTATGGTGAATCTTACAAATGTGGTTTCCCATGACATCTATTCATTTCAAGAGGAGTGGGAGCAGCTTGATTCATGTTTATGATGTGACATTTGGAAATTAATCTATTTCTACATGGTCTTTATAATTTTTAGTACATAGGTGTATTTTTCACCTTTCACCTTCTTTTTTACTATAGTTACGTGGCCTTGCATGCCTAACATATATTTTTATAACTATATACATGATATATTGTAATTAATATTTATAATGTATTAAAATAAATATTATAATATATTACAATTAAAATGAATAGTATTAAATAAAATAAAATAATTATTAGATATGATTGGGAAAAAAATAATTCCTTCAATCCTTTGCCCCTTCAGGGTAATTTTTAGGTATTTTCACTTTGAATTAATACATCTATCATCTCACATAACTGCAACAAAAATGTTTTGGCATCATTCCAATAAATTATGAAGAAGAAATAAGGTTCATTTTATTTTCATTTACCCTTCTTTGAGTTACTCACTCGCCACTATATTTAGACATAAATTATGGAAGTTATAAAATCCAAGTATATAGGGAATTTATGTTTATGTACAAGGATTTCATTCTATGTAGGTATCATTAATAAGATGAATCTTTTTCACTTCTTACATATACACCATGTACCAATCTATCTTTCTTACATATGTTAACTTATTTTCAAGTATCATCAAGTATATATAAATGATGAGCCTCTTCCATGTACCACAAGTATATAGGAAGAGTGTGTATATTAAGGTGTTTCATGCATCATACTAATTGTATATATAAAGTGAAAAAAATTGGAGTTATAAGGAACCAAGCCACCCACCACATATAATTTGCTCAAATGGTTGGAAAGGGACCAATATTTGTTCTATCAAATACACAAATTATTCATGGTGAAAATTATGAGGAATGGAAAACTAAGGTAAGAACACACAAGATTTGATAATAATTGGTTGGTTATTGATGATATCTTCATTCAACCCTATTGATACATTTATCAATAACATAAGTCAAGAAATCCATCTAGAAGTAAAAGTCGATAATCATGTTCTTAGTATCATATGAGGTAAAACCTAACATTAGGAATGTGACTACATAAAAATATGCTTGATAAAAACTTAATAATGTTTATGAAACCTTGAACAATAATACTATTTTACATCTTCAAATCCAAATTCATAGTCTAAACTTCAATGAAGGTAAAAAATTTAAAACCTTCATATATTGTGTTGCAACTCTTCATGACCCACTCATAGAATTGGGTGATAAAGTGATATACCAATGCATGGTTGTAACTACCTTGAGAGTAGTGCCATATATTACAAGGTCTTCATGACTTTAATGAATAACACCAATAATAAACCAACATTTAAAAAATTTGTTAGCATTTACTAGTTGGTATAATCCATTGAAAAAGAATAATAAAGAGATGAAGAACATGCACTTGCATTGAATTAAAATGGGAAGAAGCCCATGAAGTATTCAAATCAATATTTTAAGTAAAGAGATTAGTGGAACAAGCAAGGGAATATATCTCATTTCCAAAATATCTATCTATTTTTTTGAAATAAAGGCCATGAAATGAAATATTAATTATATAATCCATTATCATAGGCCTCATCCAACAACAATAAATCTAATGACCAGTAATTAGATAAGAAAAAAAACCATCACGATCTCTAGAACATTAGAGTTTCCTGAATATGTTGATATTCTAAATAAGGATTGTATCTATACCACTCAATCAAATTAAAATACCAACCCCCATAACTATAATACAATATGTGGATTTTGGTACAAATAGACACATGACCATATTTAATTATTATTTCACCACATTTAACATTTGTCATGGTAATGTCTCTTATGGCAATGATATTTCATATGGTTTCCAATGTTGTGGTACCATCTCTTTTATTTATTATAATTCACACTTGTAAGACCACAAAAATCTCATGTGTTTCATAACTAATTAAGAAAATATAGTCTATAAACTTGTTAATTGGTCATAATCACAAGGTTGAATTTGAATGAAAATATGAAAAAAAGCTCTATCTCATCAAAGACAATTCTAACAACTCAAAATTTGTAGCAAAATATTATAGTGTTTGGTAAAATGTTTTTAGATTAAATTTATCCACAAAAATAATCAAACTCTAATCGTAAAAAATACAAGCTCATCTATTCTATGACACATGAAACATGGGAATTTTAATTGTTGTTACCTAGATACAATAATAAAACCCAACATGGTGAGAGAGGCTCTTTTTATGAAGACAAATATTAATGTGTGCTCCAAGGGCTAGAAAAATTAGAGTTACATTTGGCACAAATGAACATTATGCCTCTAGTACATTAGATCTGGTGTACACCAATATTTTTTAGGCACATGTGTCCAACTAACTCATGGATTTTAATATTTCTAGTTCTTTATTGATGACTTACTCATGTAAAATTTAGGTATATTTCTTGAAAAATAAGAATAAATATTTTTAAAGCCTTTCAAAAAAATAAATCTAATGTAGAATTACAAACTAGTCATCAAATTAATATCCTTGAGGGAGGAAATACATCAATAAAGATTTTTTTAATGCACATGGCATTTGACAGTAGTTGAATACATGTTAATACTCCAAACTAAAATGGCATTAAATAAATATGTGATGAAATTATTATTGGAATGTTACGTAACATGATTTAGGACTCACACATTCTTCGTATGTACCTTGAATCATAATTCCATACAATAATATACCTACTAAACAAGGCACTAGACCAAATTTAATAACAATATTACTCCATAGGAAACATGGACTAGGAATAAACATTATATCACATCTTGATGTTTATGGTTTTAAATAACATGTGTGAACTCCTAAAAAATGATAAATAAAGTAGATAATAAATATATGGCATGTATTTTTTCTTGGCTATAGTGAATATTCTAAGGCATACAAATTCATAGATCCATAAGCTAAGAAGATATATACCATCAAGGATGTTGTATTTGACAAAAACATTGAAACCCAAATAATCCTTCACATTTTTCATTTGATATAATTATTTGTATTATAAATATTCTTATTATCTATAGTGGTAGTGGTGAGGACAATGAATCCTCTGAAAACAACTAATATTTTACAACATATTCCCAATTGGTATACCAACAAAATTTGAGAATGGAAAAATATATGGAGTCCCAAGAAATTATAATAGAGGATAGAGTAATCATATCATGGATTGTATAATGGTGAATTTTACCCTAATAACCAAAGTTAAATAATTATTTTAGACCTCAACATTTTGTGAATCCTAAGAGTCAAAGTCTTGGAAAGAAGCAATCAATGCAAATTATCAGTCACTCATAAATAATATCACATGGAATCTTTTTAATCTTCCACCAAGAAATAATCCTATTAGAGGTAAGTGAGTATGTTAATACCAAATATAAATAAAATGGAAGAATAGAAAAATATAAGGTAATACATATAGTGGAGGTATGTTCACAAAAGTAAGGCATTAACTATGAGAATGCTTTTGTTCCCATAAGAAAGATAAATACCATTAGAATAGTTTTCATAATGGCTACATAGTTTTCATGTAATGTCCATCAAATAGACATGAAAATTTCCTTCCTAAATGGTGATCTTAAAGAGGAGGTCTACATCACTCCACCAGAAGGCTTTATCTCACTTGACCAAGAATATAAAGCGTGTACACTTATAAAACAATTGTATGGTCTCAAATAGGTTATATAACCCTTTTACATAGAAATTTAGGAGTATATCATACATAATGGACTCCAAAGGAGTATATATGATCCAAAAACTTACCTCCAGGAGAATGGGGTAAGGCTTTGATTCTCATTATATGTGTCGTTGGGATAGTAATCACCATAATATTTATAAAGATGATAATTGAAATATATAATGGTCTTAAGTAATTGTTTGACATGACATATCTTGGGCTACTACACTAATACCTTGGTTTGTATGTATGAAGAAATGGGCACCACATTTGGTGTTTTAATTGATGTATGTGAAGACCTTGCTCATTAGGTTCTCGATGATGTAATACAAGCCTATAAAAACACCTATAAATATAAGGCTTCAACTATCTCATTTAGATCAATCATAACTATTAAATGACACTTTTTATCTAATGTTGATTGAGAATCTCATTTACTTTACCTATATTTGGCAAAAGACTAGCTATAATATTATTTAAATTTCATGCTTCATGTTAGATCCAAAGGGGAGACACAGGAAACAATAATAATATATATTGAGATATATTCAAGGTACCATGAAGTATGGAATGAAATATAACAATAGTGATAATTTAATCTTGACAAGTTACATGAATGCAGTCATATAGGCTCTATTAATGACAATAAATTCATATATGCATACATTTTGTTATCATATATGGACCTATTTCATCAGGGGGAAAGAATAAAACATTTTTTTACTGATTTTATACACTAAATCATAGTATCATTAAATAGGAGAAGCTATCTATAAATTTATATGGATATGTCAATTCACTACATGTCAAGGAGTACCATAAATTCAGCCTACAATTGTGTACTATGATAATCAAGTTGTTCTAAAAATTATTCATAATCTAGTGTTCCATGAGTGCACAAATCACATTGAGGTTTTTGTTCATTTCATACACTAGTATGTTATGAAACACAAAATTCATCTCCAATATTTTTCTACTCGAGATTATTATGCAAATATATTCACCAAGTTACTTGTGTGTCATAAGTTAGAGACACTTATAAATTACCTCTTTTATAATCTAGGGACCATGATTAATTAATGGGGAAATTTTGGATTAATTAAATAATTAATAGTTAAATCACACTAGAGAATAAATATGTGATGTTTTGAAATCCCACAATTTTTATTTTTTGAATACTATTATGAGTTTATTAATATATTAAAAAATTGCCACAGATAGGGTTAGTTAGAACTATTTTTAATAATTTGTTATATTTTATATCCTTAATTATATGAGTGGTTGATAGTATAATAATTTTATAAATAAGGTATGCTTTCAATGTTTATTTTAATGAGAAAAAAATCATATTTTTTGTTAGAATGAGATGTTTACCATGAAATTTATGGAAATATAATTTTAGATCATGTGGAATTCTCCAACAATTGGATGTTTGTTCAAAAAAATAGTTCAGAATAGTCCATAATTCATTGAAAATTAAATATGTGAGATTTTACAATATGTTTTTTATATTGTGATTTAATGCCAAAGAGTTTCAATTAGAGATCATACCTTATGGCATGCATTTGTGATATAAGGTTAACCAAGTTGTTTATTCATTTTCACTAACCAGGTTCGTACCCTATTAGTGTATTCTCAAAAGTGTTACTAGAGATATATACTAAAATGATTAGATTGATGAGATGATCCAAACCTTTCTCCAACTTCAAAAAAAATGATTTGCATTTTTTTTGTGGCTCTCCTATAGACTAGTTATTGCATTGTGTCTCTATAATTGTTCCTAAATTTTCTATATTTTGTGGTTAATTTTGTTTCTAGAGGATGTTATAATATTATGATCCTTTTATGACTTCTATTTAATTTGTTTCAAAGTATCATGTTAATATATGTGAATCTAATATTTGTATGGTTATTATAATGTGGAAGGTTACTATAGTGTGTGTTTGTTCTATGAGATTAAAAAATATAATTATCATATTGATAAATAGTATTTGTCCAATAGTTTAGAACTCTTAACTATGGAGGATTGAACCATCATGTATCCACTATCATGTCTCAAAGGTATGATGCAAGTATATTTACAATAGTAAATGCTTACCATTGCATCACATTATATAAATGGATGAAGTCTTATTATGGTAAATAAAAACACCCAAGGTGTTTCCTATATAGAAAAAAGTCTGAAGAAACTAAAATGTGTATTTTGAAATTTCTATGTCCTAGGTACTAGTAATGAACTTATCGTCTCACCTCAAATGTTGATATGTGTTAAGCCAATAATAAAATCTTTCAGTGATATTTTCAAACCCAAGGTAGAGGGTTTCTAATATATAATAAAAAATTAATTGTAAGCTAAAAATTAAAAGATTTGATGTAAAAATATTAGTACATAAAACTCTATTAATAGTTTATAATCATTTTTTTAATTAGGCAACATGAGAGCATATACTGGATAGTCACAAAAAGGTATAATTTAATAAAGTCATCATAGAACGCAACCCTAGTATTTTTTATTGTCACAACATGACCTAGTAGCCTCTTACATGCATATGATTATATTATGTTTAAGCATGTTTACTAACATTATATTGATGGTTGTTGGTGTTGGACCTATTTCATTTATTACAATGTGAGTTATTATGGTTTCTACTATGGTTAGGCTATACCAGGGTTGATTCTCACATTTTGATTCATTTTACCCTGGCATACTTATACCACTTGTATTGGATTCATTTATACTAGGATGTATACTACTTCGGGCTAGTACATTATTATGTTATGATTTTGCCCTTGTATACTTTAAATGGTTGTTTAGATATCATTATCTCATGTATAGCTAACTTATGATTTACTTTTGTATAGCTAGACATTACTGATGGATTTTGATATATTAACTTCAAGTCAATGGATATATTATGTTAATTTATTGCACTTGATGATATACGGACTAGATGATGTAATTAATGTTTTTTTTTAAAATTTAATATTAATTTATTTACTATTAATCAGGTACTATTGATATATAGTTAGTCATTGTAAGTACCTAATGTGAGCTAGGTTGAATGATGACATCAACACCTAGGATGACAAAGCATTACTTGATAAATTGATTGGGTTCTGATAGGTATACATGTGTTTTTGATTTCATCTGTTACCATTGAATAAATATGTCATATTCATTTGTGTAGTAAATTTTTGTTTCATTCTTAGTCATGTTATTATTGTAGTCTTGTATCAATGTGTTATTGGTCAAGTTTAACATGCCTACTTCTACTCCCCATTTTTACTCTCTCTCTCTCTCTCTCTCTCTCCCTCTCTCTCTCTCTCTCTCTCTCTCTCTCTCTCTCTCTCTCTCTCTCTCTCTCTCTCTCTCTCTCTCTCTCTCTCTCTCTCTCTCTCTCTCTCTCTCTCTCTCTCTCTCTCTCTCTCTCTCTCTCTCTCTCTCTCTCTCTCTCTCTCTCTCTCTCTCTCATCACCACCATGGAATTATTGAGCTAGCTAGTTTTCATGGTAACCTAGACATCTTAGGTGGACTCACCTAAATCTCTCTATGCCCCTAACTTTTACTTTGAGTTGACCATCATTTATATTTATTTATATGGTTTGAACTATTGGGCATTTATATCATTTTATTTTATTATTATTTTTATTTGGATTTTCAAATCCAAAACTTAGATGATCATGGAATTATTATGGTTGGTGGATTTTAGTGAATTGAATGGGGATCAATAGTTTGGGGATTGATTTTATCTCAATAGCATTCAATGCCTGAATTCAATGGGTAAGGGGTGTGGTGATTGATGTATGGGGAAAGGAGATAGGGGACATAGGGTTCGATGACTTGGGGAAGGATTTATAGGCATAGGTGTGAAGGGGAAAGACATGATAGGGATAGAATAGAGGGTAATTGGTGGTGTAAGTAGACTATTCTCCACTTGGTAGACAAGATTAAAAGGTGTTGGCCCAAACTCTATTTTTGCCCTGAGATTTATGTACTGTAGTTTGCGAGTTTTTTCTCTTTTTATTTGGGTGAAAGGAAACGAAAATAGAAAAAAGGGATGGCATAGTGGAGAAAGAGGCACAATAAGGGTATATTTTAATGCTAAGGCTAGGAAATAAATAATAAATGTTTCAAAGAAAGATATGTTTCCTTTTCAATACAATACTGAATGTTAGGCAGATGGTTGTGGGAGGAGAGATGAGGATGTTGTAAGGGATAAAACAAAGAGATTACATGTTGGGGTAATGAATAACATGTAGAGGACACAAGGAGGAAGGGTGAAAAAGATTTCTATGCTTTGGTTTTATTGGTTTGGATATCTTTTATTTTATGAAGCATGGTAGATAATGGGTGAGAGAAAGGAGATGGTTGGAGTATGAGAAACGTAGGGGGAGTTCTATTCTTACTGATCACAAATTTTGGGCATGGTATTTAATGTTATTTTTTTGTTTAGATATCTTATTACTATGGAAATAAACCAAGTAAACCAAAGGAAACATTATATATACCCCTAATCCACAACAAATGGTGAATGATCTTTATACTTAGTTATGGAAAGAAATATTAAATGTATGATGAAAAATTTGTTTTCCTTTTTAATGTCAGGTCAATGTGTGGTCAAACCTTGTATTTTCCTCATATTTTATATTTCAGCTTTATTTTTATCATATTCCCATCCACTATTGGGCAAAGGTATAAGGATGTGATGCTAAAAATCTCTTGGCCTAGTCTTCCTTCAAATTATTATGTTGTTTCCACCTAAAATCATTTAATTAAGTGAATTAAAGACTGCATTTCTTGTGATGGGTTTTATTGGGAATATATAAATCATTATGAAAATAAATATCCCTCTTCATTAGATTAAAAATTTAACTTATAACTGATACACTTTTATTGTGTTTGAATAATTCTATTTTATTCTCAAAACAAGTTGTCATACCCTATTTATCTAGAATGAAAAACTTATATGGGTTTATTTCTTACTGAATAAAAATGTATAGGGATGATTCCCCTTTTTACCAAGTGTATGAATATTATAGAACCTGTTACACCTAGACTAAAATATACATAAATTTGGGTCATTGTACCTTCCTTTTAGAAAATAAAAATCTATGTATTTGATTTGGGTGAATAAAATAAATTGGTGGACTATTCTTCCTTTACAATGAATTTAATTCTCACCCAATTTCTCATACTAGAAACGTGACATGGAGCTTGGCTTACACATGGGTGTTGTAAAATAATAATATGGGTATTTATTATTTAAATTCAAATAGGTTTTTAATTATAACTGGTTCTACTTTCTTCATTTATTGGCTACATTTATTACGAGAGTGGGTCGTACATATATTTAAATGATATGATTTTCCCTCTTAAGGCAATTTTCTATTTTTATGGGAGATTCCCCTATGTGATTTATAAATTTTTCATAGCTGTGTGTCGGGTTTGGGGGTGAAATCCTAGCTAATTGGGTTAACCTATTGCTCATCTTAACTTTTAATTAATCACTTTGATTATCAGTTATTTTTATTAAATAGATAAACTCAATTTTTGACTTAGGGATCATATCAGGTCATGAGACCTCATGACAATCCCATGAATACTTTATATAAATTATTGGCTTTCAAATCCATTTTTATTTCATGATGATTTCTTTAATCTTTATGTTATCATTATGGAAAATATGGTGTTGTCCTAAAAGTCATGTTGAATCTATTAATTGGTCATATGTGTTGATTATTACAAAAGAATGATTATTTATAGACTATAATATTGTGTTAATTATACCTTGTTTTAGTTATAATTTCCATTAATATCATATTAAATGATTGGTTGAATGTTGTTTTTATATAATTGTCCTTTAACTAGGCTTAAATAGTTAAGTTATAGTGTGTGCTTATGAGCATAGGATATGGACTGGTTGTTGGAATATTTATAGGTTGACCATAAACTTGGAGGTTTTCCAAGTTTGGTATTACCAAATTCTATGGACATGGATTTGGTAAATGAATCCATCACTGTGACCTTCTAATATCCTGCAGTGGATTACCCCCACTCTTAATTTGTAGAAATATCATTACTTATTTACTTTTGTCTCATCTTGGGATGACATTTATTTAGTCACTTTATTATTTTGATTTATGCACTATTTATTCATCCAATGTCTTGGGAACCCCAACTTGCTCTAAATCCTTTCCTAACCCTCGGTTTTGAAACCACTATCTAGATAATGGATGGGGTTGCAAGGGCCACTAATGGTTGGGATCATAGGGTTATTGATTAGGTTTTGTTTCATATATATTCATGTTACTTATTCCTTTTGCGATACTCTTGATGATGGCATATAAAATAAGGATGTTCATTGCTATTTATTTTACTGTTTGATGCACTTTTTGGCATTAATTGTAGAAATGTATTATGCTGATTTATATTCTACTTTTGGATGCCTTACTTGTAAATAGTTATAGTAGTTGTTATATGAAAATGAATTCCATATAGACATGATAATCCATTACATAGGCTTTAATATGTGTAAGATTACTTTATGTTGTTTACCCTATGGACATTGTGGGTATGTTAGAAAATAAATTGACTTGAAGTAGAAATTGTAAATTTCCACCTTTACTTATGAAGTTGTATTGTCTCATTTATGATGAAGGTTTGATGATAGAGATTAATGTTGTGGAAGTTAATTTTAAATCCTATGTTTTGGTTGCTTAACCTATATTTATATATAAATGGTAGACCTTGATACTTCATATTAATGGTAATGGTAATTCAACAATTGGTTGTAAGACATTGCATATACAGATTGTGAAATGAGGAAAATTAGGAACATGCAATATAAATATTGTTAAATTTATTCATATTCTTGTGCTTATCATAAAATGTTCTTGTTATGCCACAATTGGTCATGCTATTGAAATTAGGTCTATTTTTTGGATGATAAGTTCTAATTACTAATTTAGGTCTTGTCTTTAATAACGTTGCTTAGAAAATTTAGTTAGTACATGGATTGATATTGAATTGGTTATCTTGGCTTGCCAAAATATGAGTTGTGCCTATACTATGCCTAATAGTGGTCATCAATGTTTATATTTATTAATGAGGAAAGATTAGTATGTTTTATTGCCCTCTCATTGGTAACTATGTTGTATATGATATTTGGTTCTAAATTCTTACCATTGGCACTTTCCCTCTTTGTAGTGGCTATTATAAATACTTTAAAATATATGTTTGATGATTGTGTGGTATGCTCAATTTCCACTTAATTTTTTTTAGCTATTAATCAATTCATCCATTTGAGGGATGCTAAAACTAGGTTACCATTATGTCTTTACAAGTAACATTAGAGCCAACATTAATCTTGTTGTGGATTTTTTCTAACCATTATGTATGCAGACCATAATATATATAATCGCATGAAGCAATAACAATAAATTAATGAAATTTATGAAGTGATGGGTTCTTTTGTTAAATTTATAAGATAGAAGAACCTGATGAAGTTTGATTTACTTACAAGTAATTATATAAATTGTTGGTATTGGTTTTTATCACATCCATAAGAAGGCTTATTATATAAAAGAGGTCTTAGCCTTGTATACACTCTTCATATGAAAAATTTAAAGGAATAATATTTCCATAATGAGTTACTAGTGACATTTTATCTTGTAAGAGGCTAGAATTGTGTTATGGTTCATATACTTTATGGTCAATCTATTGCTACAATTATATAGGGTTGTGTGACTGATATTTGTGGGATAATAAGTGTGAGTTTAGAGTTATTCATTACATTAAAAAATATTTATTGGTTCTTGTGTTAATAACATATGTAATAGCTCAGAGATTTTGTGATGGCATGTTAAACATTAGTTGGATTATTTTGACTCTTTGCTCTCTTTTGATCTTAGAAGGTTTAGTATTTAGCCTATAATATAGATGATCATGTATGGGTTACGTTGTAGAGATTATCTTGAATTGATATTCTATTAACTAAATAGTAGACGGAAAATCTTGGAACTCTACATGATCTTCATATTGATATAATAGTTGGCTGAAAATTATCATTGATTCTATAGCTGACCATATATCATTGATATGGCCATCCTTATGAAGTTGTGATCATTATCCATTATTTGGTGTTTTGCATAAAATACATGGTTGGAATTATTAGGTATCAAATGATGTTTTGATGAATGTGTAATCCTTATCTTGATCTTGTATGTGCTTAAGCAAGTGATTTGGTTTCGCATCACAAAGTGTTGTGGTCAACCCATGTAAAATGTTATTTTCAATCTTATAATGTAATTTCAAAGAATTCTTTTTGGGTTGTTT
Source organism: Torreya grandis (assembly GCA_037957365.1). Classification (NCBI taxonomy): domain Eukaryota; kingdom Viridiplantae; phylum Streptophyta; class Pinopsida; order Cupressales; family Taxaceae; genus Torreya; species Torreya grandis. Next base: position 462,532 of record JARHVA010007065.1, on the reverse strand, counting down.
CATCTAGTATCAGAGCCTATACTTAAGGTTTTGGAATTATTTTTGATGCATTGAACTAATTCATAACATGTTATTTAGATGTTGGTTGAGATTTGTGGTTGTGCATACCCTTGCAAAAGGTTTGTGTTTTGCATAATATACTTTGGTTGGCTTTAAATACATGTAATTTGGAAATGTTTGTACTTATGGATGATTATTTTACCTACATTTATCTGTATGCCCTTTGATGACTTAATGTCACATATATGTCTACGATTATCTTACTAAGACTATAGTGTAACCTCATATGATTGTGTGCATACTAACTAATGGATAGATTTATATGCCTTGTATAGACTCATATATGTCTTATATGTTTGAGAAAGTTGTGTTGTGATCTTTATAAAGGAACTTAGGCTCTTCAATGAATTCAATAGTAATTAGTTTATTCAAGCTTGAAGTGCTGAAATTTACTATATTATGGAATGTATGTGTGTGTGAGGAAATCAAAAAAATTATGCAATGTCTTTGTGATGCTTAACCATAGACTTGGTTGGGATAACCCTTCCCTCATCGAGTTGTATTGGGGAAAGCATCACCTATCAACTATTGACTTGTATGGTCCAGTCGATGGAAGATTGGTGATAATAACTTCACCCTTAAAATAAATGAAATTATGTTTATTATCTATTGTTAAATTATATGGGAAAGTCATTAGTAGATGCTTAAAAAATTATGACCTCGGTAAGACCAAGGGTTTGGGTCAAACCTAGAGGGATGTATTGGGTGAGAGTGTTTGATTTACTTGTGTAAATCAGTGAGGCTTGGGATCTCTAATTTTGAGGGAGCAGATTGAGGTGACTTAAGATCTTGATATTATTTATATATTTGGTCTCTTCTAAGTTACATAGAGAAGTATGTGGCTTCATAACTCTGAAGGAATAAAAGTAAATAAGTGTGTGGAGATTTTTATTTCTTATTTTACATCTTTGATGTTATTATGATCATGGATATGTTTACATCTATGATGGTTATTTGATCATGGATAGGATGATTTCTTTGAGGATGTCATGTTGACCATAGACATGTTATGTCCATGAGGATGTTTATTTTGATTATGGGTAAGTTTTTCATCTATGAGGATGGCTATTTGAAAACATGGATATGTTTTGCAACTCATAGGATGTTTATTATGATATAGATATGCCCTACATCCATGATGATGTTTATTTTGAGTTCCATTAAACTTGTTAATTATGAAAAGTTATAATTTTCATGGTAGTGCTATACCATTCACCCCATCCCTTGGCTAAGTCCACCCTTCCCCAAAATTGATTATGTGTCGAAGAAAGCATTGTTATTTAATCAATGACATGTTGTATTAACTCAACTAAAATAATAGTTATATAAGCTTTTTTTGGAATCATAATATAATGCCTTAGTGGCCATTGATAGATTACATGAATAAACTATCCAATGATGATAATTTGTAATATCTTGGGAGGTCTAAGGGTGGAGTTTGAGCCTGAAGGGTCTAGTAGGTAAGTATTAATTACTTGCTTGGGCAAGTCAGAGAGTTTTGGGATCTCTTATTATTAGCAGTTATCATGAGCCATCTCTCTATGATGTGTGAACATTGCTGATAAATTTTTGAAATCTCATGGAGATAGATTTTATAAGCCTTATTGGAACACAACCTTCCTAAAATGAAGGTGATTATGATTTGAGATCCCAGGGACTGATTATGTATTTTATATGATTGATATCTGGTGTCATTTAGATGGCATCTAGAAACCAAGTGACCCAATGGGAGTCATGTACCCTTGTCATTCACCATCATGTATGTTATTTCTTATGATGTGAAAGTACTTTAGCAAAACTATTAAAATTACTATGATATGTATGTGTGACCTAGCTTCATGCGGTTCCTCCTTGTACATTAAATTATTATGTGTTGTGTAGTTACTTCTCATTGATTATGTTACATCATGTAAATTTATGTCCTTACTATACGTTATAAAATAGTTGACCTTGTGGAATTTCACATACTTGTATTGATATATTAATTATTGTATGAGCATCCTATATACATGTATGTATATTTTTAACTATAAAATGAGATGATGATGAGTAATCACTATGTAAGGAAGTCTTCCACTTCCAAAATTGACCATGTGGACCATTAGCTTCTCTATGCTTTCAAATTTGTTGAATGATTATGTTATGGTATTGTGACTATAATCTATCCATGTGCTATGTTTCTCCTTACTAAAACCAAATTATATTGATTAAATCTACCAAGGTATAATGTTGTCTTGTGTGATGTAATCTTTCATCACTTCTCTAGTATTGAGTATTAGTGGTAGTATGAGGTTGAGGGTAGAGAAACACTACATCCATAAATATTTTGACTAGGTATAGGTTAGGAAGTGGAAATTCTCATAGGCTAAAAATCAACTTTTCTCCTTTGCATGAGTAGCCATATGATTCATTCAGGGTGGGCACCATGTGTGCCACTAGTTGGTCATGGGATATTAGTGCATAATGGTCACTTTATGGATTGGGCATTCCTTTATCCACTTCTTAGAGGTTATGGTAAAATAAAAACTTATGAATTATATTATTTTACCTTTGTGAATCATTAACTGGTCCTAAAATTTTGACATTTATGCAAAATCAATAAGGTTGTACTTGCTACAATGTGTCAATGTGTTGGCCTATAGCGTAAACATGCTTTGGTTAAGGTATTATATTTTTATACCTATTAAAAATATTTTTAATTGAATATTTATATATTATTTTGATGCATAAATAAAATGTATGCTCAATTTTGCTTTGATAGATCAATACTAAGTCCTGATCAGGAAGTGTTTAAAATTCTAGGTACCCACTTGACTCTTGGATATAGTAATGAAAGTTAGGTGATGCCCTCAGATGGTTATTTTTGGATTGTGAGATTGGTATCCCTAGACCATCGTGAAAGCTTTCATATTTGTTGGTTAACATGATGTAAGCCTTTGGGTTGCATGTGATGCTTGGTATGGATTATTTGATATTCAACATGGTTATTATGAGACACTGCACTAACCTTTGAATGGTTGCTGATGTAGTGGATTAACCATAGAAATATGGAGTAATAACCTTATGATATGATATTTTTTAATAAATGTTCTTAGGATTATGATTGTGGCATAATGTTTTAGTGGAAGATTTTGTTCTCTATTTCTGGTTATGGTTGTAATCTAGTGGGACTAGATGATTGTGTTTATTGACCTCACGTTATAAGTCTAGGTATGTTGACATCATTATTTGTCTTATTTTTCTATGGCTATCTTTATTTTATTGGAAGTGCCTATATCACTTGTTATTGGAAAGTATTTGAAGGTGTGTATACGTAGTTTTGCTTGGAATGTTGTTTTCCTATTATGTTAATTAATAACCTTCATAAAATGGTAAGAATGATTAATAACTATAGTGATATATGGGAAGCATTACTAGTTGTTTCTATGCAATTGTGATACTTAAGGACATTTTTGATTTGGTGAACCTGTTGTGTCTAGTTTTGCAAAATTTTAATGTTGTTGATGGCCTTTTTAAGGAATACAAGTGGAAGAGTTCCAACCAAGTTGGGAGACTTGGTGGAATTTTATATTGTGATAGTGTTCTTTAATCATTATTTTTACCTTTTAGTATCATGAAGGATATGTGAAGTTAGGAAGGAAGTCGTTACTTAGCCTAATGAATTAGATAATGTGGCTATCTTGATGATAGTAGATATGAATGCCAGTATGATATGGTTAAGGAATGGCTACCCCACAATAGGTGGAGATATTATGTAGAAGTATTGATTGGTTTAGTTGGATTTTTTTAGAGAATTTTGTCTTTAACTATTGATAGTCACCAAGATGGATCATGTTTAAGGATGGGAGGATGTCATGACTTAACCTAGTATCCTTCTATAAGCATTTTATTATAGCATGTTTAAGCATGCTTTCTAGCACTAGACTGACAGTTGTTGGTGTTGGACTTGTTTCATTTGGTATGATGTGAGTTGCTCAGGTAGCTGCTATGGTTAGGCTATACCAAGGTTGATGATGCTCACATTTGGATTCATTTTACCTTGACATACTTCTACCATTTCTATTGGATTCATTTATCATAATATATATACTAGTTCAGCTTAGTATATTATTATGTTATGATTATCCAAGGATATCATTAGCTCATGTATAGCTAACTTATGATTTACTTTTGTCTAGCTAGATAGTATTGATGGATTTTGATACACCTGACATGTTGACTATAGGTTGATGGATATGTTATGTTAATTAATTACACTTGATGATATATGGACTGAGATGATGTAATTAATTTTTTATTATAATTTTTATATTACTTTATTTACTATATATCAAATACATGTGATGCATAATTAGTTTTTTTTAGGTACCTGATGTGAGATAAGATGGATGATGCTATCAACACCTAGGATGATGAAGTAATTCTTGAGTAGTTGATTGGTTTCAAATAGGTATACATGTGTTTTTGATTTGGTCTCTTAACATCAAATAATTATGTCATTTTCATTTGTGTAATCACTTTTTGTTTCATGCTTAGTCATGCTATTTTTGTTATTGTATACCAATCTCTCTCTCTCTCTCTCTCTCTCTCTCTCTCCTCTCTCTCCTCTCCTCTCTCTCTCTCTCTCTCTCTCTCTCTCTCTCTCCTCTCTCTCTCTCTCTCTCTCTCTCATCTCTCTCTCTCTCTCTCTCTCTCTCTCTCTCTCATGAGCTGGTCACCACCTTATCATTCTTGACCCAACTAATTTGCTTGGTGACTTGGATACCTTAGGTGGAGTCACAAAAATATCCTCATGGACCACACTTAGACTATGATTTGACCCCCCTTTTATATTTATTTTTTATGGTTCAAAACATTACGCATTTGAATCCTTTTATTTTATTATTATTTTTATTTGTATTTTCAAATACAAAACTTAAAGGATCATGGAATTATTATGGTTGGTGGATTTTAGTGATTTTAATGGGGCTCAATAATTTGGGCGAGGATTTTATCTCTCATTGGCATTCAATGCCAAAATTCAATTTGTAAGGGGTGTGGTTCTTGGTGTATGGGGAAAGGAGAGAGGGGGCGTGGGGGTCAATGACTTGGGGGGAGGAGTGGTAGGCATGGGTGTGAAATGGAAAGGCAATGAAGGGATGGAATGGATGGTAGTCAATGGTGGAAGGAGACTATGCTCCCCTTAACAAGAAAGACAAAAAGGCATTGGCCCAAATTTTTTGTTTGGCTTGAGATTTTTTTACTACAGCTTAGGAGATTTATCTCCTTTTAGTTCGGTAAATGAAAAAAATAGAGTGAAAAGATGGTGTAGTGGAGAAAGAGGCACACCAGGGATTATTTTAACTTTGAGGTTGGGAAAGAAATAATAAATGTATGAAGGAAAAATATGTTTATTATTTAACATAAGACCAAATTTTAGGCAGACGGGTGTGGGAGGAGAGACAAGGATGATGTAAGAAAGAAAATAGAGAGATAACATGTGGGAGGAATGAATAGCATGTACAAGATGTAGGGAGGAAGGAAGAAAAATATTTGTGTACTATGGTTTTGTTGGTTCGAATCTGTTTTACTCTGCAAAGGGTGGCAAAAAATGGGTGAGATAAAGTGGATGGTTGGAGTATGAGAGATGTAGGGGGAATTCTATTCTTAATACCCATAGATTTTGGGCATCGTATTTATTATTCTTTTTTTGTTTGGATATCTTATTATTATGGAAGTAAACCAAGTAAATCAAAGGAAACATTATATCCTCCCCTGATCCACAACCAATAGGGAATGATCTATATACTTGATTATGGAAATAAATAGTAAATGTATGATATAAACTATACTTTCCTTTTTAATTCTACATCATTGTGGGATCAAATGGTATTTACCTCATATTTTATATTTTAGCTTGTTGGCTTGAATTCCTATTCTATATTGGGAAAAGCTGCAAAGATGTGATGCTAAAAACTTTATGGCCTACTATTCCTTCAAATGGTTATGTTTTTTTCACCTAAAATTATTCAAGTAATTGAATTAAACATTACAATACCTATGTTAGGTTTTATTGGAGTATATAAATATTGTTGGAATAACATATGCATCTTCATTGTCATACCTTATTTATCCCAAATTTAAGACTTGTATGGGTTTATTTCTTGTTGAATACAAACATCTTGGGATGATTCCCATTTTTATCAAGTGTACGAATATTACATAATCTATTACGTCTATGTTGAAGTATACATAAATCTAGGTCACTGTACCTTCCTTTTAGAAAATAAAAATTTGTGTATTTGATTTGGGTGAATAAAATAAATTGGTGTATTTTTCTTCTTTCACCATGAATTGAATTCTTACCCTCCTCACACTAGAAAATATGACATGAATATTGGCTTACACAGAACTATTGTAAAATAATAATATGGGTATTCATTATTTAAATTTGAATGGGTTTTTAATTATAACTAGTTCTTCCTTCTTGGTTTATTGGTTGTGTTTATTATGGGAGTGGGTCATATATATTTAAACAATATGATTTTCCCTCTTATGGAAATTTTATATTTTCATTGGGAGATTCCCCTATGTGATTTTTAAACATGTCATAGGTATGTGTGGGGTTTATGGGTGAATCCCTTGTTGATTTGGTCAACCTTTGGCATATCTTAACTATTAATTAATCATTCTCTGATGATTAGTTGTTTTTATTAAACTGATAAACTCAATTTTTGACTCGGGGATCATATGAGGTCATGAGACCTCATGATTATCCCATAAATCCTTTATATCAATTCTCATCTCTCATATATTTTTTCAGCTCATGAAGGTTGCCTGAGTACTTATGTTATCATTATTTAAAATATGGTGTGGGACTAGAATTCATGTTGAATGTGTTGATTGGTATCATGAGTTGACTATTGCAAATGAATGATTATTTCTAAACTATAATATTGTGCTAAGTATACCTTATTTGTGATATAATTTCCATTTTTATCATATTAAATGATTGCTTGAATGTTGTTGTTATTATATAACCATCCTTTGACTAGGATTAAATAGATAAGCTATAGTGTGTGCTTTTGAGCATGGGATATGGATTGGTAGTTAGGATATTTATAGGCTCAACATAATCTTGGAGGTTTTTTAAATATGGTATTATAAAATGATATGGACATAAATTTGGTTAATGAATTCATCACTATGGCTTTCAAATAACTTGCAGTGGAATAGCCCCACTCCCACATAGTTGAAATGTCATTACTTGTTTATTTTTGTCCCATCTTGGGATGATGTTTTGTTAATCACTTGCCTATTTTTTTTTTCTACATTGTGTTAGGTCTTCTAATGGATTAGAAACTATGACATTCTCAGAATCGCTCCCTAACCCTAGTTTCTAAAATCACCATCTAGTTGATGGATGGGGTGGTAAGGGTCACTGATGGTTGGGAACATAGGGTTGGTGATGAGGATTTACTTCATATCTATTCATGTGATTTATTCCTCTTGGGACACTCTTGATGATTACCTATTAACTAAGGATGATCACTACTACTTATTACACTATGGAATGCACTTCTTGACATTAATTACAACGTGTTATTCTAATTTATATTCTACTTTTAGATGCCTCACTTGTAAATAGATATAGTAGTTGTTATCCAAAAATTAATTTTGGATAGACAAGATCATACATTATATATATTTTAATATGTTCAAGATTACTTTATGTTTTTTACCCTATTAACATTGTGGGTATGTTAGTAAATAAATTGACTTGAAGTGGAAATTGTAAATTTCTGCCCTTACTTTTGAAGTTTTACTATCTCATTTATGATCAAGGTTTGATGTTAGATATTAATGTTGTGGAAGTTAATTATAAATCCTATGTTTTGGTCAATTAACTAATATTTATCTATGAGTGCTATAACCTGATACTGCATAGCAATGGTAATGGTAATTCAACAAATGGTTGTAAGACCTTGCATATACAAATTGTGAAAGTAGAAAAAATATGAACATGCAATATAGCTATTGTTCAATTTATTGATATTATTGTAGTTATAATAAAATGTTCTTGTTATGCTACGATTTTTCATGATATTGTAATTAGGTCTATTATTTTGATGATGAGTTATGATTACTAATTTAGCTATAATCTTTAATAACATTGGTTAATAAATTCACTTACTACATAGATTGATATTTAATTGGTTCACTTGGATTGCTAAAATCTGAGTTGAACTTGTTGTATGCCTAATAGTGGTCATCAATGTTGAGACTTATTGATGAGAAAAGATTATTATGTGTTTTTTCCATCACGTTGGTAACTATGTTGTAGATAATATCTGGTTCTAACTTTTTACCATTGGTACATTCCCTCTTTGTATTGGCTATTGTAAATTCTTTAAATTCTATGTTTGATGATCATTTGGTATGTTCATTAGCACTTAGTTGTTTCATAATTGTTAATCACTTCATCCATTTGAGGGATGCTAAAACCGAGTTACCATTATATCTTCACCAATAACATTCGATCAAACATTAATTTTGTTGTGGACTATTTCTAACTATTATGTACTCAGCCCATATATTTATTGGTACATGAAGAAATAACAATAAAATAGTCAAATTCATGATGTGATAAGTTTTTTTGTTGAATTTCCAAGATAGAGGAACCTGATGAAGTTTGATTTATTTACGAGTAATTATGGAACTTGTTGGTATTGGTTTTTATCACATTCATAAGAAGGATACATATATACAATTGGTCTTATCCTTGTTACACTCTTCATATGAGAAATTGAAAGGAACCATATTTTGATAATGAGTTATTAGTTACATTTTATCTTGTAAGAGGTTGGAATTATGTCATTGTTCATATATTTTATGGTCAAATTATTGCTATAGTTGTACAATGTTCTGTGATCATTCTTATGGGCTAATAAGTGTAATTTTTGAGCTACTCATTAAATTAAAAAGGATTTGTTGGGTCTTGTGTTAATGATATATGTAATACCTTAGACATTTAATGATGGCATGTTAAACATTGATTGGATTATTATGACTCTTTACTCTTTTTTCATCATTAAAGGTTTAGTAGTTAGCCTATAAGTTAGATGATCATGCATGGTCTATGTTTTATAAATTATCTTGACTTGATTTTATATTAACTAAACAGTAGATGGAAAATATTAGAACTCTACATGATCTTCATATGAATATAATAGCTTGCTAAAAATTATCATTGAGTCCATAGTTGACCATATATGATTGATATGGTGGTCCTTATGAAGTTGTGATCATTGTCCATTATTTGACGTCTCACATAATAGACATGCTTGGAAGTATTTCTCATCAAATGTTATTTTGATGAATGCGTAATCCTTGTCTTGATATTCTATGTGCATAAGTAAGTGATTTGGTTTCACATCATAAAGAGGCATGGTGAGCCCATGCATAATAATGTTTGTACACTTATAATATAATTTCAAAGATTTTTTTTTTGGGATTGTTCCAAAAATTATATGTTGCACACCTTCCTATACATATATTTTTTTAGAAATAAAAATCATAAATAATATTCACTAAACTAAAAGAAGATATAAATACTATGTTGAAATAATAAAAGTGCAATACCAATAATCATGGGTCTCTTCGAAGGTTTCCATTTGAGCGTGAATTTACACAAAATATTCAATATTTATGATATTTCCTCTTACACAAAATATTCAATATCTATGATATTTCCTCTTACACAAACTTTATATATAAATAAATATGTTCAAGATGAACTAATACATTCCATAGGTAATAGGATAACATAAAAATCATATGGGCCCACGATTTTATTAATAACACCTAATTAAAAAATTTAAAATTTAAGATTAAGTGGTCCTATATACTATTTATGGGTGAGGAAAATAGATCATTAAAATTATACTAAGTCGCTACTAACTTAAGGTTGTTGGCTTAAAACCTTCACCCTCACTAGCTTACCTTACTTGCAACAAATTTTATTAATAATAGGTAGTGGTTATAATAGTAGTTGACTAAAGTCAGAGCCCTAACCACATATATAAAATAATGGATACATAATGAATTTACTTATACAAAAATAAAAATAAAGACACTATAAATATACATTTGCATTTTGAAAATAGTTTATAAGTACTCTACAATATTTTAAACTTATTAATTGTGATACATACATACATACATATACCTTTTATTGCATCCTAATAATTTAAATAATGATTATAAAAGAGATCTTCATGTTGTAAAATATAGTGTAAGGTGGTATGAGAGCACACCATGACACACTAGGGAGAGCCTAGGAGCAAAATCAAAAGTATCATAACCTAGGCAAAGCATAGAAATAAGTCACTAAGTCACAAATTCATAAGAAGAGATAAATTTTATGTAATAAGAGAAATAATAGGTGGAGGATCCATATCATCAAGACCCCATCTCGAGTTTGGAAAATCATTTCCATCTAGAATAGGCTCCTAGCCAATAACTTGGGTATTGTTCATATCATCATTTTCTTATGTCTAAGTGGGTGAGAGAGCCAAAGAGATCTTGGGGAACTTATCCAACACTTTTGCATGGCCTCCAAGTGGTGCATCCCAAACATCTAGGTGTAGAGGATGAGGAGTGCCCTAGCTATCCTAGCCACTAGAATAAGGAGGTGGTGGATTCCTCCCTCATTGCTACCCAAGAAGGGGAAATGCACTAGTATGGGGTGCCACTGTGAGAAAGGCACCTAGAATGGCTATGAATAGTCCCACCATGTGGTTACTAAGGAACTCTATTATCTATTCTAGGATACTTGGGTAGAGAAGTTAGAACTCAAGACATAATACAAGGAGCATCTCCCCAATAGGAGAGGAGATCTTGAACATACCCAAGCTCTATAGCCACTTTATTGGCTTTGACATGAATATATAGTATAACATTGGAGACGATTGAAGATTTATGCAAAGTATAAAAATTATAATCTATAGAAGCATGATTAAACACATCATTATTTCTTTCTTTCCAAATCCAAAAGAGAATTTCTAATATAAAAGTATGCCAAACTTGCATCTATTTGAAGGGCATTGTGGGTTTGTCTCCAAGGATAATATGATGCCAAAGGAAGAATTTAAGTTGGAAAGGCTTTAAAAAATCATAGATCCAAGTTTAGACCCTTTGAGATTTGGAATAGTACCAGAAGAGATGAGGAAGCATCTCAATGTGGTCATAGAAAGGGAAAGTAGGAAGGTGGATTCAAAGTTGAATGAGCTTTCTGCCAATAGGTAAGTGTTGGTGCAGTATACATCAAGAAAATGAGTAATATTGGGCTCCACAAAATCCCCCAAAATAGTGTTGAAGTGAAAGATCAACATTTTAACAGATGAGTACAGCCCTCAATGGGAGTTAAGCTTGTCAACCATGCGTAAATGGGGGGTTAGCCATACGTATCCAAGCTAAGGAGTGTAATTATGAAAAGGGGTTCAACATAACACTTCCAGTCCTTCCATCATGGTTGAGTGGAATGAATCAAGATTTTAGAGAGCATGAAAGATGATATGGAATTAAGAATCTCCTGTTAGGATTCCTAGTCCGTATTGGCTAATTGAAGTATAGCTTTTGCCTTGTCCCAAGATAGTCAAGAGTAAGAATGCCTACAAAATATATCCTAGACAAAATGAATTCCTTTGTGATAAATTTTGAGGGCGTTGATTCAAGGGACTTCTACTAGGGGAACTTCATTGTAAGAAAAAATAGGATACCACTAAAGAGAGTGGGAGTTAGCATAGAGCCCATTACGAAAACTGAAGCCATTCCAAAATAGTCATGTCTTAATCTTTTCTCAAGCCTTTCAAATGATTTTGGCTACAAAGGACCTAGTGATCTAGATGGGAAACTAGATGAAGATTAAATTTGGGAAGTTGAGCCCTTTCCATGATTTATTTCCCTTGGGAAATCCTGAGGAGATATAGTGTCTGAATAACACCTTCCAAGATTTTAGGCCCTCAATGTCCTACACAATCCATTTGGCACATACGGTAATTCCTTGTCAAGTTATGTTGATGAGTCCTATCCCTCTTGCTTCCTACATGAGATATAAATATTCCTAAGCCACCCTATATAATCTCTTACCTTCTGGGGAATTGGCCCAAAGGAAATATCTGATCAATTTCTCCAAGTTTTGGTAAGATATTTTAGAAGGTACCCAGCATGATGAGTAGTACACATGGGTGGATGCAAGAATTTTTGAGTATATTTGAAGTTTTCTTTCCAATGAAAGAGAGTTGGTTACCCAATAATTTATCTTCTTCATAACTCTATCAATAACATATTACTATAGTAAAGATGGTGAAGCATCAAAATTAAAGGGGATGCCAAGAAATTTAAATATTTTTCATGTTGGATCCACTTCCAACTAAATTTATTAGTCCACACTGGCAGAGGGAAGTATGATTGCCTATAGTAACATTTTTTTCCCACTGGATGTTGGTTCTAGAGGCCAAGTAGAAGGTATCAAGACACTGTAATGCATTGTTCACACTGGCTTCATCTTCAACGAGGTTAAGGAAGAAGTCATCTACAAAGTGGTCACTAAGAAATTACATATATTCATGTACATTAGTTACATCGAGAGGAAGTTAAAACCCTTAATAAGGCCATTATTTTGGTTACTTATAAAAATATATCCAAAGACCTCATCTACAAGAACATACAAGGTGGGAGCTAGAAGGCACCCTTGGTGAATGGAATGGAATAAGCCAAATTAATCAGAGGTAACTCCATTATAAAAAATATAGTCAAGGCATAAGATAAAAGCATCTGAATAGTTTGAATGAAGATGGGCCCAAAACCCAAAGCTCAAAATATGGCTAAGATAAAAGGCCATTTGATGTGATCATAGGCTTTTTTAAAGATAATTTTGATGAACATAGATTGTTTCTTGGACCATCTAAACCAATTCATCCATTTCTAGATAGAAATGATGTTATCCAAGATATAACAGCTTTTGATGAAGCCCATTTGTTATAGACAGATAATAAAAGGCATCATATTACATAGATGGATTGTCAGAGCCTTGGAAACAATTTTATAGGAAAAATTTAGGAGGGTGATGGATCACCAGTTGTGGATCAACTCAAGATCTCACTGCTTAGGTATGAATTTGATATTTCCTATATTTATATTTTTACCAAGTGAATCTATGTGAAACGCTTCTTGATAAACCTTATGAAAATCACTGCCCACAAGATCTCAAAGAGTTTTGTGGAATTCATTGGGGAAACCATCAATGCTAGAGGCTTTATCATAAGTAATGTGAGATAATACTTTATGAAAATCATAAATAGTGAGGGGCCTATCAAAAATCACCCATTGGCTAGGAGTGAGTTTACATGACCACTGAAAGGCATTGTTTAAGGGCAGCTTCACACTCATCCAAAGATGCTTGATATTTGAATACTTGTTGATAATGGTTGAAAAAATCTTGCATAATCTATGGAGTCTCTATGAGTTTTTTACCAGCCTCAGTAAAGAATTTTAATTACTACTTTGAGTTTTTGGCTCACAACAATTGAAATAACTCTTTAGAAGCTTTGTCCCCTATTTTAAGCCAATGAATCTTGGCTTTGATTTGGGGTCTTTGGGCATTGTAGTTATATAAAATTTAAATGTGATACCTCAAGGATGTAACTCTCACCTACATGATCTCATTAAAGGGATCTTTTTTTGGAGCTAGAGCCCCATGGCTCAATTCTGAGGTAGTAACAGAGTAAGAGTTTCTTTAAATTTTGGCATGTTTGTGACCATAGATCCACATAAAGTGGGAGTTCCTTTTGATGGCATCATCCCACTAGAGAATCCAACTATATTTTTGGAAAGGTCATTAATCTAAATTTAAAACTATGTTAATGTGTGAAACTGTGGGCCCATACTTGAGCAAGGAGGTGTTAAGGAAGAATTGCATTTTATGGACTTTGTGTTTCATGAACTACCATGTCACATGAAACCAAATTGGGGAGTGTTTGAAAATCCCAAGATATTATAGTGCCTACACCAGAGAAAAAATGTCATTATCAAAGGAGAAGTATAGTTGGGTGGACATCATTGACCTATCTAACAACTTCAAAATTTGAGTGGCACCTTCCCTAGAATTACTTCGAATGTGCCAAACAATATCCATAGGGTGACATGTTAAATTAGGGTCCTAAAGGACCCATTTAGTGCACATGTAAAACCTCACCTCCATTTCACCAAATTCCCACCTCATCGGTAAGTGGCCCATTTTGTCCTTCAAAGATGCCAACATATTAAAGTCACCACATAATACCCAATGGGCATTAGGGAGAACATCCACTATGAATCACCATAAATGGCTATGCTCTAATTCATAATTCAAGGCATAAATATTAATAAATCCAAAGGAGTTGCTTTCAATGCTAAAAGGAGCCAAAACTGATGAGTTGGTGGGGTCCATACCATATTGCACTAAGTGTATCTACCACCTTCAAAAAATGAATGTGATCACCCATCCACATCCTACAACATATTTAATATGAATAATGATACGATTGTTTTAAATGGAATTATTGATAAATGTCAATAAAAAATATGCCACCTTGACTGCTTGTAGATAGAGAATGTCCATTTTTGGAAACATCCTTCTAAAATCATGCATGAAAAACATGAATTTTGGATTTGTGAGACCCTGAACATTCCATGAAAATTAATTCATAGATGACAAGTGTCAAAGGAGATGTCCTCCAAGTCCATCCCATCCAGGGCATCATATTGATTCTATAGAAAGTGCCCACTATTAGCACTCAAGAACTCATATTATTTCTTGAAGTTATGGTCAGCAGAAAAATTGTCCTTCCTCTACCTTGTCAGTCCTCTAAGGAGGGCTATGAGAGAATTTGGGAATATCCTATCAAGTAGGAATTGGAAGAATGGTTGGTTGTGAGTCTAAAAAATTAGGC
>JARHVA010007065.1:382500-442500 GCA_037957365.1 Torreya grandis | reverse complement strand
ATTTTGTTTTGGGATCACAATGGATTCATATATTAGGTCCTATATTATGGCATTTTTATAAACTGTGGATTCAATTCAATAGTGAAACAAAGAGACAAACACGAGAAAAACTAACCTCAAGATTCAATAATGTCATTAGCTCTCATTAGATAGAGAAGTGTCTAAAAAATGGATAATGTGCTATTTTTTACTTATTTTTCACCATCCAACAATAGAGTCTTATTATTAAATAATTTTGTTGTCTAATATAATAACTATTTTATAATGATGCGACCATCCTTGAGGAGCCTACATGGTTACCTATAAAATGTCCAAAAGATCATGTTATTAATTTTGTTCTTATAATTGTATCTCCAAATACGTATCCTTACTAGTACACATCTATAAAAATGAATGAAATAAAAAATAAAGTTAAATAATTAGTGAGGCTGTAATTCATTCAAACAAGCATCATTTCTTGCACTTCCCACATAATAATTATGTGTAAAAACTACATCTCTTGATGAATAATTTTTTTTATATAAATGAATAAATTATACATTAATATAATGTCTCTCATCCCAATTGTTAAATATTTGTTGTAAAATCTACTTGGATTTCACTTCTTCTCAATCTTCTATTTACGGCCAGGGTATTAACAAATCCACATCAATGATTTATTTATGTTTATGTGTATGTTTATACACATACATAAATATACATATGTGTATATGTGCGTGTGTATGTGTCCACGTGCACACGCATGTGCAAGTGTGTATAATACAATGTTCTAGTTTCATATCCATCATAAAAAAAAAATTATGTCATTTAAAGTCAACATGTTTGCATCAAAATTCCATGGGTGAAATAAATATATCATTTGTCCATTTATTTAAAGGTTCACCCTATTCTTCTATAATGACATATTTGTTATAACTATCCTTGGGAGGAGCATTTAAATCAAATTTTTAAAATACTTTTTGATAACCACTTATGTGAAAAATGATCAAATTTATATTTTTTATTAAAAAAAATGATTATCTCAAACACATCATCTCTAATTAGGGATTCAAAATGAATCTAGATAAAATTGAGCCCATGAGAAACTAAATTAAACTAAAATCATTGAAGATACTTTCTTCATTTTTGGGCCCTATTAAATCGTATAATTTTTTTATGAAGTACTAATGGAAAATTTTATCTACACTGAAAACCATGTTAAAAAAGGATGTTTTTCATTCATCAAACGTCATATAAATGGATTTAAAAAATTTAAAGAAAGAAATATGCATGACACAAGTAAATTATATTTTTAAGTTCTCCAACTATTTTGAATAACTAGGATTATAGCTATACTAATGTAATTTCAACACATTGCATTATCTAGAAATTCACCTATAGGAAAAACATTGTTCACTCAACATATGTAAAGGAAATGCTGGTCATTCTTTGTGTAGTAAAAAAATCAAGGCCATACCCTATAAGGAAGATTTTTTTCATCAAAATTGATCATCATAGTTTTAAGTAATTATGGAAAAAAGGGTCTCTTATATCGAGATTTTTTTTTTAATAAATCCAATGGTATTTGATTATGAGATTGCCTAAAATAAGGTAAAGAAAATGTTGTGACATGTGTGTTGTTTCTTTAGTCTGAAGAAGATAAAATTTTGTGTGCAATATCATTTCCAATTATAAAGTGGGTGAAAGAGATCAAAAAATAAGGGTAATAGTATATCAAAATATATTATCTCATCTCAAAAATTTCCACTAATAATTAATATCAGTTGAATTAATATTAGGAAGGTTACTATTTGTGATAAAACATTCTTTGTGTATAGTTTTTAGAATTAGCACTACATGGGAAAATTCTGCAGGACATACATGCCTCAATGTTTAAGTGACCAATTAGGATTTTTAAAAAATTATGAAAGAATTTGAATGAATTATTTAAGAAGGTTATTAAATATGACATGAATAATTTTTCAATATAGTGTGATATTTTCCATGTAACAAAGGGGAAACAATCTCAACATAAGAAAGCTTTAGGCATTTCCAATTTCTATCAAGTTACAGACTAAAATATTTATGGTATTTATTGAAGGACTACCAAAGTCAATAGGTAAATTGATGTTTATAATTGTGATGGTTTCCATCTCATTGTATGCCACTTGTATGCCTTATCTCATAATTTTACACCCTCAAATGTTTCAAAAATCTATCTTCAATAGAATTTTCATTTCCATGGCATACCAATTTCCATTCTCTGTGATTGTAATTCCAATTTTACTATAAATTTTTTCCATAAATTTTCCCACCACTATGACATAACATAAAATGTGTGTTGCTTAAAATCTATAAATATGTGGTTTAACATAAAATTTGAACAAAATTTTGGATATTTATCTACGTTAATCTACCTTCTAGAAAAAAATAGTTATGTTAGATGGTTACCACTCACTAAATGAATTTTTTACAACTCCAAATAAAAAATTTACATCAAAATTACACCATATTAATCCTTATATGGCCAACTACCACCCTGTTTTTAAACATATCTAGGAATATCTAAGGTACAAGTTCTCAATTCAATACTCAACATACTTGAAGATATCCTTTAAATTCAAAAGGATAAGTTATATATAGTAAAAAAAGGGCTAATGAATAAATATGTTAAATGAAACCACTCGTTATCTGATTTTGACATAGAGGACACAATTTTTATCCAAATACAACCCTATAATCATTCCTTCTTAAAGCTAAAATGTCACCATAAAATATGAACTAAGTTATATGGTCCTTGTAAATTGACTAAAATATGGGTTTTATGCCTTACAGGTTGCATATTCACTCTTCATTAAATATCGATCATGTTTTTAATGTATAATTTTTTAATAAGGTCATTGGTCAATTCCCAAGTTACGTTACACAAGCTCAACATTAAAGGTTCTATCCTCTTGGAACCTATTTCTATCATACATTGATAATCACATTAGGTATGTGATAAAACTATCACCATATTTTTATACAGTGGCATGTTGTGCAATCAAAATATAAAAAATTAAATTGCTTAATCTCATTATAATAACAATTTCCTTGTCTAAAGATTTAATGGAATTTTTTCTAAGGGCGATGGCATGTTAGGACCCCTTCATCTTATTTATTTTCCTTTGTATTAATTTATATCCATAAAGGTTTTAAGGTATATTCTTTATAATTTGTGCCATTATATATTTTTAATTATATAATATTTATGAGAAGTATTAGTAATATTAAATATATTATTTTAAATGGAGAGCCTATGTAAGAGGAAATGTCATATATGGAATGTTTTTATCAAATTATTTGGAAAAGATTTTTCAAGTTTGAAGAGGAATAAAACAATTTTTATCATTATTTTAATTATGTCAATACTTTAGTTAGTGATATCTCCTCCAACCACCCCCCCCCCCTCCCCCCACACTTGATTTGTTAAGATTAAGTTAATCCACCTTTGACCAGTGTGGAAACTAGTCTGGACACATCAGGAGGCCTAGATCTCCCCAAAAAAGAATAATAGAGAAAACATAGCAAAGACCAAAATATTGTAGAACTAATACATGATCTATAGATAGCCTTCTAGATAAAAATTACCAATGATCTAGGATCCAAAAAAGAAACAACAAAAATAATAGCTATATAACCATTAAAACAAGAAAATGGTTTACAAAATGAATCATATGTTATCCAAAAATAGATTGTGATCATTTTGACCCTGACTTATTTACAAGAGATCAATGGTATAGAGATTTGACTATTTCCCTTCATTCTTCCTTAATTACTTGTGACTTTGATCAGGAGTCTTTGGACTGTCCCAAAAACCTACAACTAGGAAAAAAATCCTTTTCCTTGTCAAACTAAATATTTTGATTCTAGGAGATGAGATAAGACCTAAGATAGACTAAAGTGGGAAGCATCTTTTTTATCTTGACTAACACACACATTCCTATTGAGGTCATTGTTTTATGGGAGCTAGTAATTGGGTCGATAATTGAAATCATACCAATAATTTCAATAATGCTTTGTTGGATTCTATCATCCCAAGAAGGAGGGAGATCCAAAATTTCCATTGACAGAGGGATCATATCTACTTTAAAATTTAAGGAATACTATTTGAACTTCCAATGTTGAAATATGATGAAACCTTTCCCATGAGCCAAGGCCTTCATCAAGAATTTTTAGGTAATTCTCCCAACCCTCAAAAGAGAATAAAAGGCAATCATTATCTAGATCCAAAATTTTAACATATCCATTCTCAGTCTATTTTCTCTTGGCCTAGTTTCTAAGACCATCAATGTCACATCTTCTTCCATAAAATTCCCCAACAAGATAATTAATATATTTAGTCTCCACTTCATTGATGATCTTGTTCAGGTTGTACAATGTCAGACTCTTGTTCTTTTTCTCTTTAGTCAAATGTATTCAAGACCTCCATGGTAGATTCTTGGTACTTGGATAGAAGGCTTCAACATTTTCCATTCTTCGTCACCCCCCCCCCCCCATCACCCCCCCTCAACCCCCCCCCTGCCCAAACTTAATTTTTTGATACATCAATATTTAAATGTGAGTGATACACATATTTAATATAATTATTTAGATATGATTAAAAAATTTATCAAGGATGAGCATACCGAGTTTATTATTTCACATATATAATATTTGTTTATATATCGAACTATTCAATAACTATAATAGTAAATAGTTACTCAAAGCCCATGAAGGCTGCCATATTATACACAATATACTTAGTTAGCATTATTATAAATTAAATTTATCATAAATTCAACATAATTAGTGATACAACCTTCTACCATACAATAGACACTAGAGCATCCTTGCCCTTTTTGAATTACTATTACTATGAGTTTTATGAGTAGTGATCATGAGAGATATGGCACCCCACATTACTCCTTATCATATCCCAATTCACCCATAGTTTATACCTCTCATCCATGATGGAGGACACTTCCACTAATTCATCTAGAAAATCACCATGATCCTTCCATTGATAAGATCAATGGATATCTTTTACAAATCCTAAATATTTATAAAATATTAAAAAAAACAAATAATTATAAAATAAAATACATTCAAATACTAAATAATACTAAAATCAGGATCTACACTTGAAATTATGTCTATATTACACTAACATATATTATTTATCACATATTTGGTAGATGGCATATTATTTACATACATGTATACATTCACGATATCTTATTGATATGAAATTAGTATAGGTTACACACAAAATATAAATGAGGTCATCATCTACACTACATCTATGTTAATGATAGAGGAATCTTGTTCCCAACTATTATATCTTATTTATTTATTTGACATTTTGACCATGTTGAGATACCTATATTTATTTCACATTCCTTACTAGTTATTCCTTTTCTTACATCAAGATATATGATATGACATTATATTAAGGTGTGTAATTAATATATATGGATAGCATATACTAGTTACTTAGTCTATGATGCTTTGATGTTATTTCTATTTTCAATGACAATATACTATGTGTTTGATAATCTACTATGTTGAGATACCTATATTTATTTCACATTCCTTACTAGTTATTACTTTTCTTACATCAATATATATGATATGACATTATATTAAGGTGTGGCATTAATATATATGGATAGCATATACTAGTTACTTAGTCTATGATGCTTTGATGATATTTCTATTTTCAATGATAATCTACTATGTGTTTGATTATCTTATGTCACTCCTAAACCTTGTTTCATTCAACATCCTTGATGTTACTTTTTTATTACATTTTTGTGTCCCCTTTTGTGTATACCATGGCTTTATTTTTGTGTTACATTTTATGTCCCTTGTATGTGGCCCATTGGCCTAATGTGACACAAACACTTGATATTACTAAGATTTTTTGACATTCATTGGTGATATGATTTATATCATGAAATTTTATTAGGTAGTATTATTTATTTACATTTATATTACTTACTTCATTAACACATCTGTCTAAATATGGCACTTAAATGATCCACATTACATATGTTATAAATACAATATCATGTTATATTATTTTATCACATGGCGTATGTTATATATATATATATATATATATATATATATATATATATATATATATATATATATATATATATATATATATATACACTCCACGTGATAAAATTGTGTGTGTGTGTGTGTGTGTGTGTGTGTGTGTGTGTGTGTGTGTGTGTGTGTGTGTGTGTGTGTGTGTGTGTGTGTGTGTGTGTGTGTGTGTTTATACTCCATGTGATAAAATAATATAACATGATATTGTATTTATAACATATGTAATGTGGATCATGTTATATGATTTATCATGTGGAGAATATCTCATATATATATACATGGCATGATACAATTAAACTATTTTTTGAGATGATTAACTTAAAATATGTGTACATCATCTAAAAATGGTGGGCATTACAATGGGCTTGTCATAAGATACACAATGAAATGAGTGTATAGATTTCTAAAATTTATAATGGTTAAAATATTAGATGGTTTAAATACATGATAAACATTGGATAATTGATATAAATTACAATGGGAAGATGTCATGCAAATGCACTCAATTTACAAAAACTTGATCAAATATGCATACACATTTGGGTGAATATTCATTGGAATATACACTTAGTTTATGTGAATAATTATCATAGGTACCGATATGCACATACATTTGAGACATAGATTCTCAAATTTAACATATATATGTATATAATTATATGTTATTTAACATAAATTGATGAGGTCTTATAATAGTTCTTGCAGACATATAAAATAAATCAGTTACACTTTAATGGGAAATAATTTTCATTCTAATTTATACTTATTAGATCTATAGTTACGATGGGGTCATGGCTATTATGCCTTCTCTTTAAATCATGCATTTTATTCTACATTGAGAGAAACTATAAAATCAATCATGTCTTCATGATGGTGGCATGAAAATTGTTCATTCTCTTTCAATAATGTTCTTTTAAATTAAAATGGTAATAACTTGACCGAACTTGAGATAATAATTATAATTGAATCTATAATCCATATAAATTGTTTTATTCATTTTACTTCAGTGAAGTTACCCTGAATATTCTCTAATTTAATTGTGTAGCTATTTATTTGAGTGAACCTAGTCTAATGGTTATCTCTTTTTATTGCATAGTTATTGGGGTTAGTACATTTGATGAATTTTACTTCATTTAAGAGTTTTGGGGCATGTTTCCTTCCAAACCCAAAATCATTCATTATTATATATGTTTGGTGGATGATCAACTTAACACTCCATATACTTTATAAAGAAGACCCATTTTTCCAATGGCTCAACAAGGGAGAATCATCTCCAAATGTTGGAAGTGAATCATGATTTGCACTAAAAATGGCATAATTTAACCCTTTTTCTTTAGAAATTTTAGTTTTATATTAAATTTTCAATCTATGGACATTGGCTACACATGATTTCAATGTTGAGCGACCTACACAATTAGAACTTTATTTCAAAGACAAAGTGTCTTTTACAAACTCAGGTAAAAACTTTCATTTACCATATAAATATCATTACTATAAAAAAGGTGGGAAGAGTTTTATAATAACATATGGTCTTTAGTACATGATAATGAGTGACTTGAGCACACAAATATGTTCCTAATCTACCATTCTCTCACACTTTCAAGATATATTATGATTAAACCCTTCAATAATGATGCCACACACCTACATTACCCTCATTTTATATTTAAAACTTGGCCAACATCCTACATAGACATATCTAGAATTTTAGATAACTCTTTTTATACACATGTCAGTTCCACTAGATAGAATAAATACTTGTGGTAAATTCTAATATGATATGCTTGGAACTAAACTAATCCATGAAATGATAATTTTTGTAAAATCAAATCCATAATCATGGTTTTCCCTTCATCTTATTGTGTTGATGGCATAGATTCAATACTATAAGTAATAATGTTAGAAGTGTTATCATGGGTATGCTTCTTTTGTTCATCTCTAACCACATATAATAATGAATCAAGATTTTTGAGATGTTTATGAAGATATTATAGGGATTTCATATCATCATTTGTATCATCATTTTCTTGTTGAGTATTATATTATTAATCATTATCCATTGTATTCAAATCAATAGGATAAGAAATAAGCAAGAGAAGATCCTTTGAAGTTTCAGTTATGATGAAATTCATGATAAATACTTTCTCTTATTCCCAGGTCTTTGTATTTTAGGTAGTGTCAAAGAAAATGATCCTGGAAGATGGATTATCTTGACTTAGGCCATGAGTGGAGGACATGACATTATATCCATTACCCATATAATCTTTTTTAGCATAAGGATAAAAAAGATGAGTAATTCCATGAGAATACTTGGTTAGTCCTTATCCAATGGTATAGTTATAATTTTTATAAATATTTCAATCCAAATCCATATTTATGGAAGTTTATGGAAGAGTGGACTGAATTTGGTAAATCCTATTATACGATGCTACATTTATTTGAAATAATAAGATCCTAAGTTTGGACATTAGTGAATTTTAACCATGTGGATATGTGATGAATATTAGGAATATTTTTAAAAGGTTTCCTACATGCTATATTAATGTTATAACAATGTGTAATATAACTAAATGGATATTTATACAAAGCAATATTAGTAAAATTATCATATTTTAAGCATGCAAAAATACAAAAAACATCTTGAGAAGGAGTATAATATTTAGCAAGAAATGCATAATCCTATGTAACATGTGAAAGAAACCTTTGTACATTAAACCCATTATAAATATGATGCACTATAAATAAGGAATTATAATGACTATGAATACAATATAATTTGAATCAATCAATGGTAATGTCTATGCTGAAAATACAATAAAAAATTAGAGTATGAAGGTGATTTAAGAAGAGTTTGAACTATGTGTAGGATCTCATATAGAGGTTATCTACGTTGATTAATGTCATTCTAATGGTTAGTAACACTAACTATAGAGGTAGAACCATTCCAATATCTTACTAAAATTAGTTTTGAGGATAAGTTGAGAGTAAATTCCTTGAGTGATATGATCCTCTCAGGGGAAAAACAAATAAAAAAAATAAAAGAGGTTTCCTATTGGTATAAAAAGGGGACCATAGACATTTCTAATATTCTATGAGATATGGGGAATCTAAAATATATTATTAGTTTTCTAGTATGGGTATGTGTATTATGGTAAAACCATCACATCATGACGTCTATAAATAGAATATTGTGTATGCCATCAATAAATTAACTAATTAATTTGAAAACTACCGAAACATAGTTTTTAAAACAAAAAAAATAAAATATAAATAAAAATAAAGTAAAAATAAAGGTGAAAGGTTTTTGTATTTATAAATCAAACAAATTTTAACTTGAGTTAAAAATAATAAATTTGTGTTGGAATGATCCAAAGTGAAAAGATAATATTTTTAGTGTTGGATTTAATCCAAGGTATATGAGACTTAATGTGTTTTCATGGGATATTATCAAAGGTTTAAGGTTTGCTTTTTTCAACATTAGAATATATAGAAAATTGAAATAAATCTTCTCCTAAAAATAAATGAAAAATAAAAATTAATTTTCTAAAAATAGTAGGTTCACCTGAATGTTTAACCTTTTTTTTAATTTAAGAAGTCCTTCAACTAATTGAATAAAAATATTAAAATGTAAATGTTGATATGTATAGATTTCTTATGATAATAACTAATATAATACAAACTATAAAAATTATTGAAATCAGGTACTCGCTAGAAATAGTACACTAAGGTAGGTTTATAGAATGTTTGTCAAAACAAAAGTGTATCTTATTACAAGAATTTTATGTATGTGCAAACAATATTAAATTGACTTGTAGATAGATTTATACTAAATTAATGATTCATAATTTGATTGGATAAGTTCATGAAGGTAGGCAAGGGCACACTATGGCCTTGTTTGGATACTATGTCCATGTCGTAGTTGACTTAAATCCATTTTATCAAATTTGAGATTATGGGAATACTTTTAAGGAGTTAACTTAAATCTATGTGTATCGATTTTCCATGTGGAAGACCTAAAAATAATAAAACCTAGTATTACATAGGCACTAGAAAGAAATTACATAATAAAAAGTAAAAAAAATTGGTTTATAAAGATAGTCAAGGTGGCCTCAAAAACTCCCTATGACTAAGCATTGCCTACCTAGCACAAATGTGCCTAAAACTGATGTAGTTCTCCTTCCTAGACTAATTTTTTGATCTTTGATGATGTAATTAGAATTTTTGAGCTATATGATTAATTGAAATTATTTGACAATAGATTCCCTTGACCTACAATAAAACACTACCTAGACTTGGTTTTGACTTTTATAATGTTATAGAGTTGAAATATTAGATAATAGTACCTATCTCCTTAGTGTGTAATGATTTTTAGAGATATAGTGGGGTTATGATGCATAGCCTTGATGTCATTCTATATGATAACCTTTAGAATAATTTTGATAATCAATTAACTAGTAAACATGACAATGAAAAGATAATTTATTTTTCAATATAGTTAATTAAAAATTTATGTAGAAAAATATATTATTGAAATTATTATTCAAATAGAATTGTAATATGTATTTACGTTAAATCCATATGAAATTATCTATATATAAAAAGAGAATGTTTATTGTAATACAAATTTAAGGATAATTATAATAAGTATTTAGGATAAATCCATACACACATACAAACGTACATATAAATATGAGAATATTTTTTAGAGGTCATACGTGACCATTTAAGGGTCTAAATTTATAGTTTAATATTATTTTGGGTATTTTTTTAAATTTCTAAATTGTATATTTTTGTAACCAAATTTAAACTTAAGTTGATATTCATTTGATAGGTTAATTTTAGTATTTAGTTTATTATTGAAGATTTTTAGAGTTGCACAAACTTGCTTGCAAAGGTTACTAAGAATAGTATGTCAAGTTTTATTATTCTTAGAGTTACAATTTTTTGCATAAATTTTTGCATGTCAGGTCCAATTCTGAGTTGAGGCTTATTTATGCATGCTCTTTAATTATTTGAATAATTCAATATGAATAAATAAATTTTTGTTTTGAAATATTTGCTTATTGATATTTTCTTGTCTTGATAGCATTCAGGTTCATTATTTGGCATTAGAGCAACTTGTAGATCAAAAAATCATAATGGAAGCTAAAGAATATTGATAAAAATAAATGGTAGCAGTATAATTAGAGCAACTCATAGGAACCAAGTTGTTTTCAAGTAGAGGAGAATGATGCAGAAAAAGAGATCAAATTTTTGAAGGCCATAAAATTTTATCCATAGCTTCGTTTGAACCCATCTTTGTGCCAAAATGACCTTCTCAAAAAATTATATAGTTCTATGACAAGACTTCAACATTAATTTATATTCATCTGATAGGTTAATTTTAGTCTTTATTTTACTTTTCCAATATTTTTAGAAATGCGTATACTTGCATGTGAAAGTTACTAAACAAAACAACTGATAAAAATAACAAGTCAATTTTTTTTTTTAAAATTTAAAATTTTTGCATGTCAACTCCATTTCTAATTTGAGACTTATTTATCTATGGTTCGTAATTATTTGAATCATTTAATATAAATCAATAAAATTATTGTTTCAAAAAATTTACCTATTAATATTTATTTATTTTGATAACATTTCATTTCATTCGATTTAATTTAGAATTATCAACTTATTTTAAATTCAAATCTAGATTCGACCTCCCATCGTGCCCACTAAAATAATAATAATAAATTTAATAATTAATAATATTATGATTATTTTAAATTTCAAAATATAAATTTCAAAATTTTAAATCGTCATTCCTCTTTTCAAATGTAAAACAAAACATCATTTTATTTTACCTCCTTCATATCTTGACAAACAATTTGTAATTTAAAAATTATATACTTCTATGACAATACTTCAACATTAATTTATATTCATCTGATAGGTTAATTTTAGTCTTTCTTTTACTTTTCCAATATTTTTAGAGATGCGTATACTTGCATGTGAAAGTTACTAAACAAAATAACAGATAAAAATAACAAGTCAAGTTTTTATTTTTTTAAAATTTAAAATTTTTGCATTTCAACTCCATTTCTAATTTAAGATTTATTTATATATAGTTTTTAATTATTTGAATCATTTAATATAAATCAATAAAATTATTGTTTCAAAAACTTTACCTATTAATATTTATTTATTTTGATAACATTTCATTTCATTAGATTTAATTTAGAATTATCAACTTATTTTAAATTCAAATCTAGATTCGATAATCCCCCGACCCATCCTGCCCACTAAAATAATAATAATAAATTTAATAATTAATAATATTATAATGATTTTAAATTTTAAAATATAAATTTCAAAATTTTAAATCGTCATTCCTCTTTTCAAATGTAAAACAAAGCATCATTTTATTTTACCTCCTTCATATCTTAACAAACAATTTGCATTAGATTTAAAAGATACTAGTTCGGTAGTTTTACATTTAATTGTTAACAATTTTAATTAATAATAAAATACATCAGTTTCACAATTTTAATTTTCATTGTTAAACAATTTACGTTAATTTTTTAAAAAATGTTTGTTTCAATGCTTCAAATTGTGTTGTAATGAAATCAAGGCAAATTCAAAATTGGTATTTTAATATTGGTTATTATGACTAATATTATGTTTACAAAATAAATAGTGAAGAAATTTGAAAAACAAATTTAGAAAACCTACATCAACATGGAGAAAAAAGTTTAATGAGATTAATATTTCAATTTCATGTAAATTTATATTTAATATATTTTTATTTTTTAC
The DNA here is from genome assembly GCA_037957365.1 of Torreya grandis. Taxonomy (NCBI): domain Eukaryota; kingdom Viridiplantae; phylum Streptophyta; class Pinopsida; order Cupressales; family Taxaceae; genus Torreya; species Torreya grandis. Next base: position 429,591 of record JARHVA010007065.1, on the reverse strand, counting down.
ATGAAATATTTAAAATAATTTTTTACAATTTAAATTAATAGAATGTAAAAAATAATGAGTTATATATTTTCTTCAAAACTAAAACCATTATCAAATTATAAATTTTGAAAACCCAAAACCCAAATCAATAGGAAAAAATGTTTAATATTTGAACTTAGTGTAAATTTATATTTAATATTTGTTTTTCCTCTATATAATATTTAAAATTATTTTATACAATTTAAATTAGGAAAATATAAAAGATAATGAGTTTCAAATTTTCTTTGAATGTAAAAATAAAGGGACCTCAAAACTAAAACCGTCATCAAATTTCCATTTTATATGCAATGGTGACCATTAAATTCAAGGCCTTTATACATATATAAACAAGAGTTGTTTGCAGCATAAGTACCTGCCTAACATGGTCATAGCCTTTTGTTTTGCAACAAATTGTATAAGACGATGAAAAACAAGCAAAAAAAATTGCATAGGTCTTTGAATTGTAAAAGTAAAGGGGACGTGGCTGAATATCTGTGAAACTTTACTTATTTGCTTTTCGAAAGTATAATTATTTTTAGATTCCAGGTAAGGATATTTTCTGGTAGCAAAATCATATTTGAAGTTTTTATTGGTATTTTATACAACGAAATGGAGAAGTTTCTCTGGAGAGATGATGCAGATAAATCCAAGTTGTTTTGAGATAAAAGCAGAAAATGGTAGGAAAATGAACACAGTTAATAGATGATTATTTAGAATGCGGATTTTTTTTAAAAACGAAATCTATTATAATTTCATCTGTCATTTTCGTTTCGATTACAAAATTTCTTTGATTATTTCTTTTTGGTTGCTTATGTTTAAAATGAAAATGATCGTGACCTTTAATTTTTATGTTGGAAAAAATGTTTCAAGACACTTTAATATGTAAAACAAATAAAAAAATCGACTTCCAATTTTCTTCCAAACTTCATGATCAAAGACTATGCAATGTGTTGACATATTAGTACCTTTTTAATCATTTAGCGAGGCCCTTAGTTAAGACATTAAAATAATTTTTTTGCAATGCATTCCTTCCTTCCTTACACTCAGGATATGACATCTACCCATGATTATCTTATTAGCATCATTAAGACGGTACCATGTAACCATCCCCTGACCACCCACACCTGGCCGTTGTTGCACAGCTATTCAATGCTCTATTACTGACTTTTATTGATCTCAGTGGAATTATTTTTAAGCTATTAAATTGCTTGAGAATTAAATAAATATATATTTGGATTGTTTGCTAATAATAAGAAAAGCAATATCAATTTAATTTTTATGTATTATGAAATGCTTTTTTATGAAATATAAAAGTAAACCCTGGTAATGGTAATAACCATTGACAGTAGTAATCATTCATTTAATGTAGGGAAGAAAAATAGTAATCCACTTATGTGATTATGTAATCCTCTTTTTAAGAGGTGCAGTTAAGCAGATGAATATGTTATAACTTTCATTGTTACCTGAATATTTATCATAAGAAGCGCTGTATGCATCTAAACGAATGGTTATAGTTCTTCGGAAGGTCGTATGTAGCCAACCTCTCCTACTATAAATTTTTCACTTTTAACATATTTTGGATGCTTTTATTAGACACATTCCACAGCATTTAATCATTGTTTAACGGTAATGAAGAAAATAATAAAATATTAATACAGTTTAATAATTTGTTTTAAATTTTGTCACAGTTTCCAATAGAAATTAATGTTGCGGGATGAAGTCATAGTATTAAGTAGGTACTAATAAAGATGTCTATTTACATATATAAAAGTCTATTCTTATAAATATATTTGATTATGCATAAAATAGGATTATTGTAGCAGACCTCAAAGAAAATAAAAAATATGGAATATAATATATTGCTACTACAAAATATTTATAACCAGTAATACAATTATCAGAATTATTATAATAATTTGTAATTTAAATAATATTGATTATTTAATTATTTAAAATATATATATATTCATTATAAAAATTTGAATTTTTTAATTACATATTTTATTTCTAGCACAAATTAAACTATAATTTGTATTTGCACAATTTATCCTTGGCACAACATAAAATATAATAAAATTTAAAATAATAACATGCATGATTAAACTATATTCAATAGTTAAAATTTATGTTGCTTAACCAACCCAAAAACAAAAGAAATGTGACAAAGTGATAATTATAGTTAGTAGATATCTTGCAGTAAAAGGCAAAGCGTTAACTTCGACTGGATTATTTTCATAGTTGGAGCTTACGATTATTTTCATTTAAACGGCTGAAAATCCATTGCTACAAAATGAAAAGTAAACCTTTAAAATAACTAATAAATTCGAGAACAAATAGTTGTATGTTATAAAAGTATAAATTAAAAACTTTTTATGTGTATTTATTACCACAAAATACAAAAGAAATATTAAATTATTTAAAATTTTTAAGAATAAATACTTAAAAATTGAAAATATCTATATTAAAAATGTTTCTAAATATGTATTATTTTAATGTTTAAAAAAATTATAAAAAAAAATCATTAAATTTGAGGATAAATAATTACACAAAAATAAAAAAGTTCAAAAATAAATGAAACAAATTTTTTTTTATGTAAAGTGGATGATTGTTAATGTTATGTATCCAAGTTTTTGTTGTTAATGAAAAGTTATAGGAAAAAAGAATTAAATACAAATAACTAAAAATCAAAATAATAATACTATCTTTTAATATTTTGTCAACTGAGCTATATATACAACCTATAACCATATATAATATATACATTTTCATTCACAATTTCTTAGTTAAACATGGTGGAGGGTGCTTGGGAAAGACACATTGCAATAATAGTGTGGAATGAAAGTTATAACTAATATTAAATAGAAAAAAATCCATACTTAATATTGTCAAATCACTATCAAATAAAAAGTTTGTCATTATTTAAAATAATACATACATTAAATTTTTATATGATGGATAACTTAACATCATAAAATATTTTTACAACATATTTTATTATTATATATGACATTTTAGTCTCTTTAATCTATTTAATCAAAAAGATATTTTAATTGTTGGATAACTTATCAAACTATCATATGAACATATTAATTTAATTGTTAAAAAAAAGTAAAAATAATTAATTATTAAATATACATCACTTAAAAATAAAAAACATTATTTTTATTAATTTGATTGTATATATATAATCTATATAATATTAAAAATATAAAAATATGAATTAGAATTTTTTATAAACTTAATTCTTGAAAATAAAAATTTAAAACAAAATTAAAAATTAGTTTATTAAATATGTTATAGCTTAGTAAGCACAGTTGTACAAAAAAAATAATATGGCAACCAGTATTGTTGACCAAAAATGCTTACTATGGAAAGTTCTAAACAAAATTGCATGGCAACTAGTATTGTCGACAGCACGCCAAAAACTAGGATATTATTGCCCGGCTGAATCACGTGGAGTCGTTTTGACTTCATACGCTTGATATTCTTGTTTTCTTGACCTCCTGTTGAACAAGGGTCCCATTACGCATACAAAACATATTAAAAATATTTTTATATGTTTATAATATTTTTATATATTTTTAGAGTTATGTATATTTGCATACAAAACATATTAAAAATAATAATTTGATATATATTTTTTTTTTATAGAATGAAAAATTTTACATTTCAGCTCCATTTTTAAATTGAGGTTTATATATGCATGGTTTGTAATTATTTAAATTATTCAATATGATCAATATAGGGTATTGTTTCAAAATTTATATTCCTATTATATATACATTGAGACAAGCTAGACAAATGTGTATTGAATATTTTGAAACTGCGATTTAGATTTTTGAAAAAGACCATAGTTTTTTTTTGTGGGCACTAGCTTTTTTTTTCAAAATATTTTGAAATGAATTTACAACTAAATTTGTTAGGTTGTGGAGCTAAAAGCTTCAATGTATACAGACATGGAGGAGTTGCTGAGTGTCACAGACACCAGCATCGGTCAGGACAACCGACGTCGATCAGGGGTGAACATGAAGGCAACCGACATCGGCAGGAGTCGGCCAACATCAGTCAACTCCATGTAGACAGAGACCGACGTCGGTCGCCTATGGCAATTCCAGAACTGTTCATTGCACGAATAGTTAGTTCGTTGAACCGATTGTTTGCATGTAAAAGGCTATTTTTGGTCTTCAGTTGCGTGTCTAATTATTGTAAATTAGAAGTCTAAGTTATTGTTTAGTATGGGATATATTTATAGACCCATTGACATGTATTGTAATTATGAGCAAATAGAGGAAGGCAAAGAATATCCTTCCAAGTGTAAGATCATTTGAATTGCAGGGTGTTGCAAGTTCATGGAGAAGATCTACATGGTAAGTAAGATCATTTGAGTTGCAGGTTGTTGCAAGTTCATAGGAGATATACTGGAAGTACTTTGAGTACTTGTGTACTGGCAGGGTTATTACTGACTTGTTGGAGGTGAACACCAATTCTGTGTTTGAGTTGTGTGTTCGGACCATTTTTGGTAGGAGAGTGAACTCTTGATTGAGAATTACTGGGAGCCCTTGAGGTGTGGGAAGCCTCACATAAGTGTAAGAAGAAGTGGCATCTTCTTTATTGTATTTTCTTTCTGGATGAGTATTAATACAAAATTGTGTATTGTCTCTCATATTCTGTGCTATTTGTGAATTCTAGTTACTTGTTCATTCCAGTATAATTCCATGTTTAGTTGCTTATACAAGTTAATCATATTGTGCTCTCATTGGTGAGGAGCAAGATCCTAACAAGTGGGAATCAGAACTATTTGTGTTCTTAAATTTCTCCATCAATTGGTATCAGAGCCAGGTTGGGTTACTAACAGGTGTTTCAGATCTGGTTAGTGTGTGTTGATAACAGGGTACTCACAGGGGTTTCTATTTGAGTGGGAGTATAGCAATGATAGAAGAAAGTAAGCTACGAATGGAGAAGTTTAATGGCAAGAACTATCAAATATGGAGGATGCAGATAGAATATTATCTATATCAGAAAAATTTGTACTTATCGTTGGGTGGGGTTGCATGCAAACCCATGGATATGAAGGATGAAGAATGTGAGGTTCTTGATCGGAAGGCTTTGGGATCTATAAGGTTGATTCTTGCATCGTCTATGATTTCCAACTTCTCACGGGCTAAGACAATGGTAGAGTTGATGGAATATTTGGCAAATTTATATGAAAAACCCTCAGCTTCGAATAAGGTATTTCTTATGAAGCAATTATTTAATTTGAAAATGTTGGAAGGTGAATCTGTTCATAGTCATCTTAGTGATTTCCATGGTTTGGTAAACCAGTTAAATTCAATCAATATTTCTTTTGATGATGAAATTAAGGCTCTCTTAATCTTGTGCTCATTACCTGAAAGTTGGGAGAGTTTGGTAATGGTAGTTAGCAATACTGCATCTACTTCTAAAATCTTAAAAATGGATGATGTTGTGAGTGTAATATTGAATAAAGAAATTTTTAGGAAAAGCACAGGTGAATCATCAGGGAATGCTTTGAGTGTTGAAAGTAGGGGAAGGCAAAGAAAAAAGATCGAGCATGAGAGATCAAGGTCAAAGATAGGCAGGAGATCCAAGTCCAGGTATGGCAGAATAACCTGTTGGAAATGTGGAAAGCAAGGGCACATAAAGAGAGATTGTTTTTTGGGTGAAGATCAGCATGAAAGACATGAAGAAGTAGATGTTGCAGAGTTTGTTACACAAGATGCTCTGGTATGTTCCTTAGATAAAGTAGAATCTTGGGTTTTAGATTCTGGTGCCTCTTTCCATGCATCCCCAAATAGGAAATTTTTTCATGAATATGTCCAGAAAAACTTTGGAGAAATTTATTTAAGGGATGGTAAGCCTTGTCAAATGGTTGGCAAAGGGAAAGTGAAGCTGAAATTGCAGACAGTGAACACATGGGTGTTGAAGGAGGTCATGGATATCCCAATTCTGAAGTAAAATTTGATTTCTGTTAAAAAGTTGGGTGCTGAGGGTTGCACAGTAACTCTCATAGCAGACTCTTGGAAGGTTACCAAGGGTGCACTTGTTGTAGCAAGAGGTAAAAAAGTAGATACTCTTTATCTATCTACTGATATTATTGATTCTCTTTCTGGTTTATCTACTTCAGCTGTAGATTCGAAGATGTGGCTTAATAGGATTGGTCACATGAATAAGAAAGAGATGCATGTTCTTGAGTCAAAGGGTATGCTTTCAGATTTGAAAAGCATGGATCAAGATTTCAGTAAGCAAAAGAAAAAAGTGACCTTTTTTGAGAAATCCGATGTTCGTGACAAGAACAGGAAAGCCTTGGTTTTCAAGGAGAAGATGACAGACAAAGATTAGTGTAAGGGGCTAAAAAATTCTGAGCAAAGCAAGGATGATATGGACAAGGGTTTGATCCAAAAGGAGCTCGCGGGTAGAAGTCATTGCTCACAAGTAAAACATAGAGACCGACGTCAGTTAGAAAATTGGCATCGGCATCCAGAAAGGGACCGACATCGGCTATGTGTAGCCTGACGTTGGTGAATCTAGATAGATAAACATTGGCGTCGGTTAGGGGAAACTGACATCAGTGATGAGGCAGTCACATAGAACTGACGTCGATCAGGTGTAGACTGATATGTGACTGGCATCGGTCACTGAGATAGATTTTGGGCAGATAACAAGCTGTCAAAGAGTCTCAAGCACCCATATGGAGGACTTAAAAGGTAAGTAATCCTCAAATTTGTCATTTCCCTTTTTTACACTATTTATTGCTCACTGATGGTCAATAACTAGGAAGTTATTAAAGAAGCAGAGAAGGTAGATCCAAGAAACAGTGGGAGCTTGGCATGGATGAAGGATGTGATTCCTTGGAGAAGAACCAAATGAGAGTTTTTGGTGGAGTTTCCAGCTGGAAGAAAGCACTGAGAGACGAATAGATGTTCAGGATAAAGAAGAGCGGAAATGGACATGTGAGACAAAAGTCCAGGGTATATGGTCTTGAGTAAGCTGTAGGACAATGGAGGTTTGACCATTGTGTTTCTCTTTACCAGGTTGGATAATATTAGCTACATTATCCTGTTACTGTATTGTGTGCTTTTTGTAGGGTTATACATATAGGGAGTTGTTGAACTAAAGGTAAAGTTAGTTCAGAGGTGTGTCATGAGGAATCTAGGAGCAACAAGATTATTTGGCATGAGTGTGTTCTAGAGACATGGAAGGTCACAGGTTGATTTTGTCTTTAGATGATTGTGTGAAACCGGTTAGCACGCTGATGGTTGGACAGTTTTATGAACAGTGTCATGATTCACATAATGAGGTTGAGTACATATGTACTAAACTTGAGATTTCCCAAGCAGTGGGATTTGTCAGCAAGTTTGGAGCCAATCTGAGAAAGAAGCACTGCAAGGCAGTTCAGTGGAATCTCAAGTATCTGAGAGGAACCAACATCAGGTATACATGCTATTCAGGGTCAAGTTCATTTCTACATGGGTTTGTAGATGCGGATGTGGTAGGTGATTTGGATGACATGAGTTGCACTACAGGATGTGTGGTGGTTGGTCTTCAAGAGTGATCTTGAAGAGGGATACAAGCTACGGAATAAACTAGATGATGTACAGGTACAGTTGCAGCTATTTATCTCCAAGTGGGAGATTGTTAGGTTGTGGAGCTAAAATCTTCAATATATGCAAACATGGAGGAGTTGCTAAGTGTCACAGACACCAACATTGGTCAAGACAACCGATGTCGGTTAGGGGTGAACAGGAAGGCAAATGACATCGACAAGAGTCGGTCAACGTCGGTCAACTCCAGGCAGACAAGGATCGACGTTGGTCACTTGTGGTGGTTCTAAAACTGTTCATTGTATGAACAGTTAGTTTGTTGAACCGATTGTTTGCATGTAAAAGGTTATTTTTGGTCTTTAGCTGCATGTCTAATTATTGTAAATTAGAAGTCTAAGTTATTGTTTAGTATGGGATCTATTTATAGACCCATTGGCATGTATTGTAATTATGAGCAAATAGAGGAAGGCAAGGAAGATCCTTCCAAGTGTAAGATCATTTGAATTGCAGGGTGTTGCAAGTTCATGGAGAAGATCTACATGGTAAGTAAGATCATTTGAGTTGCAGGTTGTTGCAAGTTCATGGGAGATCTACTTGAAGTACTTTGAGTACTTGTGTACTGGCAGGATTATTACTGACTAGTTGGAGGTGAACAACAAATCTGTGTTTGAGTTGTGTGTTGGGACCATTTTTGGTAGGAGAGTGAACTCTTGATTGAGAATTACTGGGAGCCCTTGAGGTGTGGGAAGCCTCACAGAGGTGTAAGAAGAAGTGGCATCTTCTTTATTGTATTTTCTTTCTGGATGAGTATTAATACAAGATTGTGTATTATCTCTCATATTCTAAGCTATTTGTGAATTCTAGTTACTTGTTCATTCTAGTATAATTCCGTGTTTAGTTGCTTATACAAGGTAATCATATTGTGCTCTCATTGGTGAGGAGCAAGATCCTAACAAGTGGGAATCAGAGCTGTTTATGTTCTTGGATTTCCCCCTCAATTGTAAGACTTTATTTATTCCTTCACATCTTCATCTACTGAAATTGAAGTGTTGCAAATTAATTAATTAATTAAATTTGGAGGGAAACTAACCAAAGCATGTTTCAATGTATCAAAGTAGGTTAGATTTTAGTTTTAATAATATCTTCTCTATATAAGTGTATTTGTTTAGTATTGATTTTTTAATCTTCTTGTGCAGGTGATTTTTAGTACGATTTTCAAAGATTTATATATTTTTAGAAATAAGTTATTAAACAAATTAAATGTTTGATTTCATTTCCATGTGATTTTTTTTTATATTTCAATGTAATATAAATGTCATCAAGTTATTTGAAATAGAAATAAGACTAAAAGACAGCAACATAGTTTCATTGGAACACTTCAAAATCCTTATAGAGACTTGTCACTCTGCACCTTTGTTTCAAAAGGATGAAATAATTTATTTTGTAAGCATTTTTATTTAATAAAAAGTACTATATTTATTAAATTTTATAAGTTTACTAATTCTTTTTCTTTGATATTTAGAAATTATCATAATAATTATATATTTTTTAAATTTTAAATCAAAATTATCTTTATAACCTTCTATATATTTATGAAAATTTTATTGACAATATGACCTACAATGATAATAATGGATATAATTTTGAGGTTTGATTTATTATCTTTAAAATTGTCGATAAAACCTATCCTAAACATACATACATATATATATATATATATATATATATATATATATATATATATATATATATATATATATATATATATATATATATTGTGTGTGTGTGTGTGTGTGTGTGTGTGCGCGCGCGCGTGTGTGTTACATAAGTATATTATTGATAAGGCATTCTTATAGTAGTATTCTAGGGTTATAAAGTTATGGCATGAATGTGTTCATATTTAATTCTAATATTAAATTAGATGTTCATTTTACTGTCATTTCAAAAAAGAAATTGGTCAATATTATGTATATATTTTAGATTCTCATATAATTGTTTAGGCACTTTGGATCATCTTCAAGTCTTGTATCTACAATTATACTAATATCTAATCCATGTTTACCATTTCTCTTAAGGCATATTGCCCAATGAATAGTTGAGATGGCAACCTATACCCTTTGATGTTGTCACTCCAAATATATTCAACCACAGAGACCCTAAAAATATTTAACTATTAAAAAAGGGTTCCTCAATTCTGATAAGGCATTGCTTGATGGTGGCTCTTTGGTTGCTCAGGTTACTACCTAAATTAAAAATAAAGTATCATTATTGATTGATTTTACAACTTGTTTGATAAGTATGGAAAACATTGGCCGCCTTACTAGGACAAACATAAAGGCCATAAAAAAATGTAGGAAAAACAATTGACTTGTATTGAATTTAGTTAAAGTATGCATCAAGATTCCAAGATATTGTTTTCATGATTTTTTGTAAAAAATTTACCATTGATTTTTTTATTAAATGACCATTAATAAATATTTAGCAATTTTTTTTATTTTATTTTTTTTGCATTTGATGATATCTGAAAATATTTTTTAATTATATTTGAGGGTGGAAATTTTAGGATAGATGAAAATGAATAATTCACATGAACATATTCTCAAAATTATATTTTATAAAAAACTTTATTTTATTTTATTTATGAAAACAAGCATGTTAAATTTATTTTATCACAAGTTAATACCTTTTAATGTGCTAACCTATCGATGATTATGAGGTAATTATTACATTTAATTTTAAGTTTAAAAATTTATCGATATCATTATAAAATATTATTTTTTATTAAAAATATAATTTTATAAACAAAACTTATTATAAATTAAAATCTAACCAACATTATTATATTGTATTATTTTTTATTAAAAATATTATTTTTATGAGCAAATAGTATTGAGTTAAGAACTAAAAACACATCTTTTTTAAATTTTAGCTCACCTTCTACTATCACACATTAATTTTTTATCTTTTTTAAACATGTTCATGTAGTAAAACTAGAAAATATATTTTATATAAATCTATGTATATTACATCGATAGATATCATTCTTAAGACACTTATATCATATTGAATTTGTGACAATAATAAAATAAGTACATCAAAAATCATATATATCAACGTATTTTATATAGATTTATCTAACATAAATATGATAGTTTTTTAATTATTGATAAAGAGGGGTCTTATATAGAAACCTACCCACTACTAATGGAGAAAAAATAATATACTAAAATATCAAAACATATAACTATATCGATAATGAACAACACAAAATGTAAACAAATAACAACCCTTTATTGAACCAACAATTAAATAAATAAATATAAGTCCCTCCAAAGTCATTTCATTTTAGATATCTAAAGATCATTTTCAATTGTTTCAAATCCTTATTGACTCTACATTTCCTTTAATTACTAATAATAGTTCAATCTCTTACCTCCTCGTAATCAGGATGGATGGGAATGAAATTTTCAAATAAATCGATTGGTTGATAATCCTTCAAAAATACTCAAAACTTGAATTAGAAGTAACGTTATTAAAATTTAAATTTTACTCTACCTTTCGCATGACTCTACGTATATCAACTTTCTTCTCCATATTGTTTTCCAAAATTCCTCACATTTTTTAGAATCCTTTTTCAGCAAAATTATCTATTCCACTCGAGTTTTAGGAACTTGACTTTCGGTATTACTCATCTCCCTATTCCTACTATAACTACCATCTGTTGTACTTTGATACATGCATTCCTTCCACCAAGAGACCCATTTCTAACACTTAGAGAAACCACATGCATTGGCCAGCTATCATATGTATTCTAGTTTATTTATATTATATTCTTTTATTATGTATGAATTATAAATTTTATGATTAAAATTATTTTTTGAAAAAATAAATATTTTAACAAATATTATGTTCTGTTTTAATAAGATAATTGTTCGGATTAAGATAAACATAGCATTGAATTGGTCTAGAATCCAACCCAAACACAACAAGATGTTTAGATTCCTTTTGCTATATAAAAGATAAATGAAAGTACAGCTCACCATAAAATAAAAAAAGACCAAAACAAAAGAAGCAACATCAACGAAAAGAGCAACAACCACATTTGATTGGTGCAGGAACAAATTGGTTTTAGTTAGACCAAAAACAAGCCTAAACCAATGGAGAAAGAGGCCCAAGTCTTGAAAGGAACAATCAGGGTCCCCATAGAACCTGAAGACGGTAAAAAAAATAATTTAGCACCATCTACAAAGAAAATGAGACTAAACCAATGAAATAGAGAACCATCGGGGTCTCAAAATAGACCCACAACCATCACTCAAGAGTCCGATTTTGACTGGATCAAGACCCATCCTTGACACAAGGGGAGGTCTAGGTCTCCAAATCAAACTTGTAGAGAAATCATAAATCCCCACTTCCATCCTAAAATAAAACCAAAGTACAACATCGCATAAAATAGACCATGGTCTTGAAGAGATCCCATCTGAGAATTAAGAAACAAACCAACAAAGGATTCCTCTAGGAAACCACAGAACTATCTTGAGGAAGAATCCACCCATATTCCACTGAAAAACCATCTAGAAAATAAGATCTCTGGAGTATTGAATGAGTCTTGCACAAAGAGACCACAAGCAAAATTGGAAAATGATTCCATAGGGAATCCATAATTCCAACTAAAAAAGGATCCTTTCGGGGATCTGCAAAACATTTTGGAGAAGGATTCTAAGAGAATCCATGAAACTTTCCAACCTGATAATAAACCCTTCTTTTCCTAATAAAGTCAAGTGTCTCCACCACCATATTGCCTTTTCCATGATCGAAAAAACGAGTTTCGTTCTTAATATTATACTTGAAAAGTTTGAGCCTTGAATTTAGGATCAATTTTATACCTTTTTACACATGTCATTACAAAAGACCTCACCCCTAAGACCTAGAATAGAAATTTGCAAATTTGCAGATCTTAAAAACTCTGTTATTGATAACATTTTGAGGGCCCTTTTATTTCATTCCAGACCCTGACCACAAATTTGAATAACCTCCTCCTAAAACTTAGCCAAAATCTTGAGACATAACCATTATCTCCCAGATACAAGACAGAAAAAAGCTTAAAGACAATGGATCTGATACTGACAATCTGGAGACATAACCATTATCTCCCGGATACGGGACAGAAAAAAGCTTAAAGACAATGGATCTAATACTGACAAACACTTTCAGTTGTATCTTAAAACCTTCAAGCCTCACACTAGCAAGGAATAATTTCACCAAACTCCTAAGGAGACTAATATGGGGTGGGCTCCTCATCAAAGGAAAGTACTTAGTATTTTTAAGAAACAAAGCAGCGTCCCTTAACTTGCTCAGGCAGATCACCAACCCGTTGGTCCCAATGTCTAACACAACAGAAAGCTCAAACCAGTAAAGAGACCGATTTTGCTAGACTTACCTCCTTCGCATCGTGCCTTCAACTGATTCAGGGCCAAAACTGGCATGGCCCGAGAATCATTTAGAGTTGTCTCTAGCATACAAGTCTTACTTAAGACCAGCCGGCAAGCAACAACTTGAAACCCTTCACCTACATATTCTGAGTTCAAAAGAAACATACACTGGTGCAGACCAAAGCCATAAAACATCTATAAAAGCACATTAGGAAATGTCCAATTAGAAAAGGGACCAGTTACACAAAAAATAGGGGTTTTTCCAGAGGGCAGAGTATTCGCAAGCACACATCCACAAGCATAACTAACTCAGAGGTTGCCAAAAATATCAACATTGGAAGTGAAAAATTAATCGAAAAGCTTGTGGATAACAGCCCTTATTAGCTTCCGGAACTACCACTGCTCTGGTCAAGGAGAACAAACCCATCCCCTGAAGTCCAAAGATCCACTGATCTACAGAACTAGCAAGAGAAGATATCGTGCAGAACCTCATCCTCTTCATATCTCTCTAGATCATCATCATCTTTTCCACCATCCTCATCACCAGGAGTTTCCCTCCCACATCCTAATTTGAATTTCTTTATGTTCACTCTGCTCCATGAATCTCGACTTTACCTTACATTTCCATAATAATAAATCTTTTATAAGATTATTTATTTAAAATTTACAAATAAATAAAAAATAACTTAATAATAATTAAAGTAAATATAAATTTAAACGAACATTTTATTTGATTTTTTTTTAAAATAATTGTTATTTTTTAATTTCACCGTCCCATCCACTTTAAAAAAAGAAAAGAAGAAATGTTATTTTTATTTTCAATTTGAACTCAGCCCATTTGAGAAAGAACACAATTAAAAAGTATGATGTAAACCACGCCAAAATTAAAGCTGTGTATTTTTATTTCCTCAATGTCTTGGGCAAGGATTTGGTAATTATTAAACATTTTGCATACCTATCTTCTAAGAGATATTTACCCGTTTTCCTTTAATATTTATGAATATATTTTTAATAATAACAATTATAAAAATTGATTCGATTTTTTAATTAAAATTGTTTCTATTATTTATGTTTATAATATTTTAATTGATTTTTTAATTATTTTGAATTAAAATTGTCTCTATTATTTATGTTTAAATATTTAAATGATTTTTAAATAATATTTTTTTAAACTAAGAATAGTTAATATGTGTATATATAATTTTATTAAAAAATTAATTTAATATAAAATATTAATTTGGTATTTAATCTTTTGATAAATTATTAAATTAACTAACATTTATATATAATAATTTTTAACTCATTTGTACTATCATATAGTAAATATATATTGAAAAAAAACATATTTGATATCTAATATAGCAATTAGATCAAAATTTTAAAAAAAAGAAAAAAACAATGTGTTTTATAATCCTCATCTAAATTATTAGGACACATTCAAACATATTTGTGTGTGTGTGTGTGTGCACCCACACATACCCTTGTTCAAAATTAGTAAGTCTACAAAAAAGAAAAATACTTATAATCTACTTCAAAAATATAAATAGAGTTATACCATCTTTATTTTTATTTTTATATAAGTGAATTTGTCAAATGTCTAGTTTGTTTAGATTTGTAATTAGTTTTTTTTTCAAATCTAGCTTAAGTTATTGTGTCATTGTCTTATTTAAACTTCATTTTAAGTCTAGTATGTCAATGAAAGTCAAAAATGGAAAATTTTAGAATGTCTTTTGTCATAAAGGTCAATATTGTCTATATAAATGTAATTGGATGTATTATTTATTATACATGAAGTCCAAATTATGGGGGGTCATAATGGACAAATTGAAATACATTGAAATTTTTGAAGGAAAATATTTTCACACATGGCAAGTATGAAGCCAATTATTACTAATCAACAAATATCTTTGGGTTATTGTTGATGTAAAAGTGAAGAAACCAAAAGATACAAAGGAAGTAGTAAAATGGGATAGCAAATGTCAAAAGAAAACATCAATTACTGGCCTAAGATTATCTGATGCTTACTTGCATCATATTGACCTATCAAAATGTTCAAATGCCACTTGGACTACATTGAACAAGCTATTTGGATCTCAAATAGGAAGTATAATAATTACTCTCAAATAGGAGCCATTTGGACTCAAGATGGAGGAAAGAGACAACATGGTGCAACGAATAAGTAAGTTTCACTCCATTCTAAATCAACTAGCAGGAATAAAGGTAGATGTACCTGGTGATGATGTAAAAGCTATTTTACTAAATAGCATGCCATCTAGTTATTCCAACATGTTCTTTACACTAAGAAAAATAAATCCTAGCTTAAAAGATCTAATTTATTCATTGATAGATGAAGAAAATAAAAATATTCATCCAGTTGACATTGTACTGTATGGTTAAAAAAATAGGATAAGTCATATGTTGAAACAATATCTAAATATTCTTTCAAACAAGGATCAACTTCTATGTATTCAAAGAAATGATTTATTTGCTTCTGTTGTAGTAAACTACAAAAAGAGAGCTTAGGACTTGCTTGTTGGGAAAATTACAAGAGAATGCCATGAATATTGATAAAGAAAATGAAAATGATGAAGAAGAACCAAGGAATAAGGATATTGGTTATAATTTTGAAGATTTTTATATTGATTAAGAAGAGAACTTGTTGGAGGTTGTAGGACACTAGAGGGTGGAGGCTTTATATTCTTCTCATTATCCACTATGGAAGGGGCATTTCTATTATAGTGACACATATATATATTTTTTATTTTTTTCACTTGTTTGTATATGTGATGAATGAGAGGTGTATTTCATATTTTCCCACATAGTGTACTATATAAAAAAGGTGGATAGGAGATACAAGAGTGAAAGTTAAATAAATGGTTTATACTTGTAAGTTCCTACACTGTATAGGTTGATGTGTTTCCGTCAGTGAATGGTTGATGGTACATGTACCTATTCGAAGTTCCCACATTGATTAAATTGATGTGTTCTCAATAGTGAATGGTTGATGAGAGGTTGATGTGTTCCTTCACTTATTTCATTAAGTCTTGTGAAACAAAAATTACCATGTAAGGCATGGGGGGAATGTTAGGAAATAATTAGTCCTCACATTAATTTATGAATATTGTAAAGTACATTATTGTGTAAGTTATAATTCACTTGGAGTTATATTTGGTTAGTTTTAAAAATAATTAGTTTGTTACATATATTGTTGTATGTTAATACAACATTATGCATATAGGAGATTTCATATTCATAGGGATATGGTGAGTTGTTTGTGGAGATATTAATCTCCCTATTTATGGAAAGACTTTTCCTATATATATGTACTATGATAAAGTGATTAAGGTCTGTGAATAATATTATATAACCATTTTCCTTTAATATTTGTGAATATATTTTTAATAATAACAATTGTAAAAATTGATTCGATTTTTTAATTATTTTTGAATTAAAATTTTCTCTATTATTTATGTTTAAATATTTAAATGATTTTTTAATAATATTGTTTTAAATTAATAATAGTTAATATGTGCATATATAATTTTATAAAAAAATTAATTTAGTATAAAATACTAATTTGGTATTTAATCTTTTGATAAATTATTAAATTAACTAACATTTATATATAATAATCTCTAACTCCTATTGACTATCATATAGTAGTTATATGTTGAAAAAAACATATTTGATATCTAATATAGCCATTAGATCAAAATTGAGAAAAAAACACAATGTGATTTATTATCCACATCTAAATTATTAGGACACATTCAAACATACTTGTGTGTGTGTGTGTGTACCCGTGTTCAAAATTAGTAAGTTTAAAAAAAAGTAAACTACTTATAATATAATTCAAAAATATAAATAGAGTTATACCATCTTTATTTTTATTTTTATATAAGAAAATTTGTTATGTCTCTATCATTTTTTAGACATGGTTTGGGGTTTTAATTATATTAGCCACTACTATAACCCTTATCTCTTATAGGTAAACTTTGATTAAAGTAAGGTAAGTTTGTGAAGGTGAAGATTTTGAACCACTAACCCCAAGCTAATAGCTAATATGTGTTGATCGTTCTACTCACCAAAACCATTAATAAAGTGTTAGGACCACTTTGTTACAACTCCCTTTCTAATTAGTTTTTACTAATAAAAGTGATGAATTGATAAACTAGAAAAGGAAAATTTCAATATGTACAATTGTCTCAAAATTATTTAAGTATTAATATATATTGATTCTTCATGAATGGTTTAAAATAATTACATAATAGTCTTTAAATAAAACTCAACTAGCTTATCCCCTACACACTTAAGTTAGTAATGAAAAAAATTAAATTCAGTTTCATGTCTGGTTACAAATATATCTAATAGCTAAAATTCAAAAATTATTATAAAAAATAATAAAATGTAATTTTTGGCATATAAATTCTTACTTATAGTTTTAAAATATATATGTAAATTAACCATAATTAGACATAGTGGGTTATGAATGAATTATCCTCTCCAAGATATTTGTTTTAGAAAGAATAAGATCTTAAATGGGTTCATGAATCAAAAGTTATGGCCTCTTCAAGATATGTGTCTATATCATTCTCTTGTTATTGAAAACATAGCTCACGCGAGTTTCATAATTACATTCTTGAAATTTATTATTTCAAATTTTATTCAAATTTCATTCTAAAATCTAAGTGTTTTATTATTGATGTATTCCTTCCTAATGTACCAAATACTTATTAAAGGTTACTTGTCTTGTGTTGAATATATTATTATCTATAACTTGCACTATATTTTCTTTCTTCTCCCTTGGTACATATTGATTCAAGACCACATATTATCTTCTCCCCTTTCATCATCTTCTAGATATTAAATTAATATAAATATGAAACATTAAATAATAGAGAAATGTGAAAAACACATGGTAAATAGACTCATAAACATTGTAAAGATCATTTTTAAATTCCTCCCTCTCTTATTCCTACTCTCCACCTAGATTATGACCCTTATTTGAACCCAAATATGATGAGTGGCCATAAAAACTAGAGCATTGAATGAAAGAAAGGTGTCCCCTCACTCCTAGTGGAACAAAGTGATCAAGTGGTTAATAATAGGCTTAATGTTAGATTGCCAACCTGAATCCAATCTAGTCTACCTAGGATTACAAAATAATCTTTACACTCTAAAGAAGTAGTTGTTTGAGAGGATGACCTTGGGGTCTATTTAATCTCAGCACATAACCTTTATAAAAGTATTCATATGCATATAAAAAGTTCCTTCTACATAATTATCAAATAAAATTTTGAATGCAATTAATCCATCTCCATCAAACCCATCCACTTTTATGGATAAATAAGATTTAATATTAGTTGCAACCAACAAAAACTACTATTTAGGTAAGGGAGTTATATGTTAATTTCATAATCTCTATCCAAATATACCATATCTTTACACATGTATCACTAAGATTTAAAAGCCTCTCATTAAAGGTAATATGGATCTATATCCTAGTGAAAAAGGTTTATTTATATTTGTATTTTATCTTATTTTAGATAAAGATATTATTCAAGACAAATAGTGGAGCTAGGATCAACATCAACTATTAATTAAACCTTGGTTTCAAAGATTCAACCCACTCAATGAATATTTTTCACTATACTCATTTTGGTTCATTTACCTCATCTCCCCCTTCATGTTTTAATTGAGCCCTACTTTAATGCAACATGGAACTCACTACATAAATTATAGTAAATCGCTAATGCCACTCAAATGTTTTCCCAAAATAATTTCTATATAATCCTGGTAATCATTGATATTTCCATTGATATTTTGTCCTTTATAAACATATTTTTTTATGATCACATATGGCCTCAACACATGTACTAATAATGTTTTCCTTTTCATTGTCACATGTGTTTTAACACTATTCATATAAAAAAATATATTAACTTGGTGGAAGAATTCTTAGTTCAATCTTATGATAGTGGTTGGACATGATTATTCTAATATTTACTCTTCTGAATTAGAAGAGGAAGCTCCACCTATAAAGGAGGTAGAATAACTAAAGGCCCAAAGTGTAGAATTTAGGAATCCTAGTCCCAGATATTTTTTAGCTAGAAGAAACATGGAGGTTGGAGATTTTTAAAACCTAAGCGCCAGATTTTTTCAAAATTAAATGTTATTATGAATACAGATGACAATGAGAGAGAGGTCCAGACTAGACTCTATAAGCCGTTAAACAATCTATCTCTAGTGATGTGGCACTTGATATTGAAATACCTATATCAATGGTAGAATTCAAGGAGAAAAACTCAAGCCTTTAATTCTAGCCAATCTATATACTCCTCTCCCCTCGCCTATGTAATACAATGAGTGAAATAAAAGTACAAAAAATAAAAAAAGGAAAATCAATTATTGTTTAAAAGTATTCCATTTTGACACTTCATTTAAAAGGGCCTTATCATTGAGGAGGATGTGAAGAAGTTTTGTGGATCTTGACTAAAATTTTTATGGTTGTTTTAGTAAAAAAATTTATGTGTGTCAATATTTATTTCTTTTACCATTGGTAGAGGCTTTCCATATGAAATTTGAGGTTTTATCTTTATTCTACATTTCTTCAAGGATATGGAACCTTTCAAAACCCACATTTTATCTCTCTTAATTAAAAAATCATTGTTATTGATTTTACTCACAATTCTACATGGATTCAATCATCTTTTTATTTACCTTGTTATGTGTTCCTTAGACTAATATTTATTTTCTAAAATAAACCATCACGTATTCTCCTTCTCAAAATACATTTGGCCTTCTTGTTACATTTTTTTGCCTTAAACCTTTCATTTATTTCATGTATCTTTATTATTAATTCTTTTTGAATCAATTGTAAGTTCTCTACAAATTTTACTTATTCTTCCATGCAGACCTTATGTTTATTAGAAATGTGGAGGAGGAAATAAGTAGTTTTAGTTTTTACACTATCATGAATAATAAATGAAAAAATGGGATCATCTATGAGTGAATTTTGTTGAGGCTAAGATAAAATATTAAAATATAAAAAAATTATTATTATTTGTAAAATCCAAATTTTTAAAGGGACCCACCCTTTTACACTAGAGAGAAAGATAAAACAATGAAATCTAAATGAATACCTTATTCTAATGGGAAAATAAACTGAGTTCAAACGCATTATGAATAAGCTACATAAGTAATGCAAGGCATAAAATAAACATACAAATGTTATCACCCTTCTATAGTAATTTCTTTTTAGGATCTAAGGGTCATATTCATTGGTTTTAACTCATTATTTCATCTACCTTTCCTTTTGTTTCTCAAAATAGTCCAATATCCACCTCTACCTAAGTTTTTGAATATGGGTATGGAGATTTCAAATGAATCCACGAGTTTGTAGTTCTTTAATGAAACCTTAGCCAACAAACTCTCATTTGAATTCAAAGTACCACCATTAATTTTATAAATAAATTCTATGTTCAAAAAGGGTCCATCTAACTAAATTTTTTTCTCCTCCATGTGGTCTAAAACTTTTACATTTTATTTTGTAGAGACACTAAAAAATCCCTCATCCTCCTCCTTAGATTTCACTTCTTGAATATTATCCTTTTGAATATCTAAATCCTCATCTTCACTCTCATAAACATTTATACCCTCCACCATGAGATGGTTAGGAAGGGAATCCTTACACTATGAGGATCCATTATTTTTCTATATAAATGACATGAACCAAAAATGTGCCTTGTATAAAATCTTATTCTACATTAGAAGGATAACCAATCATAGTTATGTTTTTTAGACCAACTATGGTTTTAAACATTCAAATTAATGGTTATAGGATGTTCAGGGGACACTTCCCTAAAAACAAGGATTAAATCATAGGTGGAATGAAGATAATCAATATTAGATTCATTCACTACCAACATCTCACCTAAATCCTTTCCTATAGTAGAAACACATGATTTAAACAAAAACTATAGATGAAGGTAAGGTAGATGTACCCAAATTGGCCTGATATTAAAATATTTGATCGAGGGGTTAAAGGATTAAAACCAATGATTAATATAAATGATATGCTTATCTATGAATAAGATCTAATATTGCATGATTATATTCCTATCTATAAGAAGGTTAAATACTGCTATGAATAAACCCATAGCACATGGGTAGATGTCCAGCCTATTTTTCATGAAAAGTATCCAATTCTCATATATCCTTTTAGGAAGCACTAGAAGGATTATCCAAATGCTATTGAATCTACATATAACCCCTATAATCAAACCATTCTTTATTTTATAGCACCTCTGTGGGCTCATTATAGTCATAATTAATTTTCATGCTTCACTTAGCAAGGTTTAACCTATTTTGAATCCTTTTGGACACCACTTCAATAAACTAATTACCATTTGATCCTCCTATATCATAAAGTGCTATTGGACATAATATTATTATATCCTAAATATCCCTTTATACTAGTACCATCATCTAGAATAAGACCTCCGTACTCTGGCTCCCCCAAATTTGGACACTAACAACTCCCCTTTCTAATCTTGGCTGACCTTGAATATTCCTTATCCACATATCCCTTTAGTAGATCTATCATATTTAAATCTTTGATCATATTCTAATTCCCTCCTTTATCATTGGCCTTTTTTTCTTCTATTTTTGCATCTCATTAGTCTCTATCTTTTTTGATCCTACCTTCTAGTTAATCTTATCAATACTAACTGAAACCCTCCCTAGATTTGTAGTTTCATTCATTATTGATATTGAATTTTTATCCCTAGTCATCCATTTACCATAATACCAAATAGAATATAATTTTTTTAGCAACAAACATAATATAAAATATCATGATGAGGATAACAATGATAATTGTAAGGAAAGAACATTTGTAGATTAAACAAGGTGGTGATACATTACTACATATAAAACTTTATGAATAAGGCGATCCTTAGGAGGTAAGATATGTAAAGTACTTATAAATTTTGGTAGTTTTAAAATTATGGTTTGTAAAGAAATGGTATAAAAACTAGGTCTACAATGAAAAAAATATCCTTCTCCTTACTTAATTTATTCAGTTAATAATGGGAATGAATTTATTGTAGATACTATAATTTTTATTTATAATAAAAATTGGATATATTCTTAGGTATGGATAAAAATTATTTTTAATAATTGTTTCACTTTTTTTTCTTGATGAGATTCACCAATAATTTTGATCAATAATCAATCCCATGAATGCATCTAGTAGTGGGAGGGGTGTGGGATGGGGGGGTCATACATGGAGGGGGGGGTATCCTCCCTAAATATTATAATTTAGGAAAATGTTGGTTGGATATAATATCCCACATTCTTAAATGGATATCAATGCCCTTATAAGTGAAGAAAGGAAGTAAAAGCTTCAAGACACTAAATTGAGAGGCATAAGTATATGCATGAAATAAATATAGAAAACATGGTGCTTTGATATATCCAGGAGAAATTAAGAGGAATATAGAGGTATTAATCAGATGAATCTTAATCTTTAAATTTATAGGATCCCAACTATTTCTAGAAGAACTCCATGAGTGGAAAAAATGAACTAAAAAACTAATGGATAATTCAAAATCAAACCATGTACAAAAGGATACTTTATCAGGATCTTTGAAAATGAATTAGGCAAAGATTATTATTTTTATATGAGAGCCTTAATTCTTTAGAAACATGGGACTTTTCATGAAACACTAGCATACCAATTTCAATCCCGCTGAGGAGCTTCTCACAATGACACCATTTTTGATCTGATTGTATGCCCTACCATGAGAATTCGTTTCCAAGTTTTTTTTTATGTGATTTTAATACAATAGGTAATCATGTTGATATTTATAAATTTATCATGTCCAGGGTCTCCCTAGTTATGATAACATCTATGTTGCTTTAAATCTTACCCAACCCTCCAAGAGAACATCACATTGAAAGTAAGAGAGATAGACTAGAGTCAAGATATATAATATGAGACATCTCCTAGTTAAAATTAATATGGACACCTTATCAAATAATGCCCCACCCTATTAAAAATATAATTTCATCAAAAAGTCATCAAACTGACAAACAAAGACCCATAGGTTTTTTTAAAACCTAAAATAAAGCATGCTATTAAAATCAAGTATAAATTTGTCTAAAAAAATTTCCCAAATAAAAAATATATAACAAGGAAAATCACATACCAAGGGCAGTAATAGAACTCATACCCGAAACACAGGTCTATGAGAAATAAAATAATTTAGAAGTTGAGGGCATCATGAAATATTATGGGCTCAAGGATGATATTGATAATTTACAAAAATAATAAAACATTGGGAGTTCAAAGTGATAATGGGAGAATAGAAATCAAGAAAAGTAAACAACAGAAAATATTTTATTAGAGGGTAGTAAGTTCAAGGATAACAAGACAATTCCAGATGATGAGGAATAATTAGAATTGGAAATGGAATAAGAGAATACATGTATTCTTCTAAAACCAAAGTTGAATTCTAAGGGAAACATTATTAATGGGAAGTTATCAAGAGAAAGCAAGAATAAAAAGAGACTCAAAGAATCCATGGAAGTGATCGGGTCTGAGACTCAAACCTAGGTGGTTGCACTATTGGAAAGCACAAAAAATAAGAAAATATTTCAATTAATATCATATCTTGGAATGTAATTAGTATCAATGTTGCATCCAAAAGGATAACATTGAAACAACTAATTAAGGAAAATAGGTGAGATATCTTGATGTTTTACAAAACCAAACTAGAACACTTGTCATATGATGTTACATGTCTATATATAGGTTTAAAAAGAGAAATAATAGGGTGAAATTCAATGATAAATACTGGTGGTTTGGCTTTCTTATGGTACCCCAGGTTAATTCTCTTTCAATATTTACAATTCATACCTAGTGTATGAGGTTTAAATTTGGCCTCTCTAGGTTCAAAATTATGCTTCTATCTGATTAATATAATTGGATCTTAACATATAAGAGAGATAAAAAAATATTTAGATGAACTATATTATCAAATATAGGAGGATTTGAATTCATTATGAATAGTGGGAGGAGAATTCAACACCAAATTGGACAACTGTGAAAAATTTATGAAGGATAACAAGTCCAAATGACTTGAATTTCTACAATTTTATGGAGAGAACAAAACTATGAAAATTTAATAAAAAATGGTTCACATGGAGTAAAATAAGGAATTGAAATGACCTTATCTTGGAGATATTTTATAGGTTTTTTTTATATAATAATTGGATTAAGGGTAATAATGCTCTAGTAATTTTAGTCCTTAACAAGCTAGGTTCTTACCATTGGTCGAAATCCCTTAACATTGTGCAAGATTCCAAAAAAATTTGATCCCCCTTTATATTTGTAAAAATGTGGTTATAATACCTTATGTTTGAGTATTTTGTCATGCAAATTTGTAAAATTCTACATAATATATTTTTGATAAAATTTTACCCTTTCTCTCAAAATACTAGAGAGTTATAGCTTGTTAAATGGAAATGGAACCAAATCATATTAAAAAATATTTTTAAAGATAAAAATAATCTTTAAAAAATAAGTAGATATATTCAAGATAAGATAATGGAATGCAAAAAATCTAAATACCATGTGAATGAAGAATTTATAATCCAAAAATTTGAGTATACCTACAAAAAGAACATTTTTTAGAAGCAGAGAGATAGAGTTAAATGGTTAATGCAAGGAAATATAAATACTAAATTATTGCACCTATAATGAAAATTTAGAATACAATGAAACTATATAAGAATATTGGAGACTAAAAAAGTAATTTATCTTTAAAATTCAGATGAAAATGTGGAATATCTGGTAATATACTAGGAAAATATCCTTCAGTGGGAAGAAAAAAAAACTTTTATGATAAAGATTTGTTTTTTAAAAAATATACCCCATTTGGTTACCCCATCCTATAATATTAAACTAATGGATAAAATTTATATATAAAAATTCATAAGGACTATGTTCGACATGGCATGAGATAGATCACCAAGTCTAGATGGCTTCCCTACCCTCTTTTTCCATTATTTATGTAACCTAATTAGATAATAAATGAGGGAGGTGGTAAAGGAGTCCAAAAAATCTCAAGATATTATTAAGGTCTTAATTACAAATTACATGTCCTTGTCCCCATAAAATCCTAGATCAGAATCCCAGATAATTTCCACCCTATATTTATCTGCAATACCATTCATAAAATCATATCCAAATTCATAGTGAACATGATTAAGTCAATACTTCCTAATATCATTTTTGAAGAACATGGAGGCTTTGTGAATGATTTAAAATTATGAATGGCATTACAATTATATATGAAAGTATCCACTCCCTAAATGTTAATAAAATGAGAAACATGTTAGTCAAGATTGATATTTCTAAGGTCTATAATAATGTAAACCATTCCATTTTCAATAATGTAATGCATATATTTAGTTTTGGCAAGGACTCCAAAAGGTGGATTCAAAGATATTAATATTCTGCCAATTTATTTGTGATCATCAATGTCTCCCCAAAAGGATTAGTCCCATCTCATAGAGGGCTTAAGAAAGGTGCCACCCTTTATCTATATCTCTTCATTATCATGGTGGAGGACCTGGGAAGATGAATTAAGGATATAAAGGAAGAAGACAAGATGAAAGGCATCCAAGTCACCTCTAATGGAATCCCCAAATCCCATTTACTATTTTTGGATCATACCATGATTATTTATCTACCAACTATGGAAGAAGTAATCAACATTAGGGAGATAATCCTTAGCTTCAAGAAATCCTCAAGTATTTAAGGGAAAAAGAGGAAATCAAATATCTTCTTTATTAATGTTATCCTGAAGATCCAATCCATTAATAATACAAATTTTTGATTTGAGAAGGTTTCCCTACTATAAAACTACTTGAGATTCCCCCTGTTCCTAGGCTCTAGTATAAAGAAAATTTGGGATAACATCATTGACAAGATGCAGATAAAATTGAGTGGGTGCAATGTTAGGAAACTTAATCTCATAGAATAAATCATTCCAATTAAGTCAATTATTCAAGATACATCAAACTAATACTTTAATCTTATAATATCCCCTTATGGAATCACAAAGGAAATGGATTTTTTTTTTTTTTTTGAAAGGTATGAAGGATATACCAAAAATCCAAATTATTGCTTTGGATAAATTATTAAAACCAATATCATGGGGGGAGGGGGGATAAGAAATATTTAAAAGGTTTATCTATCTCTCATAACTAAACTAGTGTGGATAAGGTGCTCTAAACCTAGGGAACAATAGAACAAAACCCTCAAGGGTAAGTATTTTTATGAGGATATCCCAAAATGAATATTCCTAGATGAAAATATCTCCATAGGGTTGGTAATTTGGAATAGTATAAGTGATTAAAGACAAGTCCTTTTAAAATGAATTTTTAGGCAAGTTCATAATGTGAACTCCACATATTTTTGTAACCCATCAACCACTAAGATGTGACCCTAATTTAGACAATGTTAGAATGAAGATAATAATAAAATAGGGCCATAAATTAAAATATTATTGGATGGAATTAATTACGAATCACCATAAACTATCATTTTAAAACATTTATGAAAGGAAGATAAAACCTAGGATGAAGAACACAAGAACTTAGATGATTCTATTCAAGTATTTCAAGTTCTGTATAGCTCTACAAATGGCTCATAGGGGTTAATTTTTATAGGTAAGATATAAGGATCTATCTCAGACCCAGCCCAATATATCAAAAGAATTCCTTTGGGATAAAATATGAAATCCAAAAAGATCAAGAGAAAAGAAATCCTTCCTCTAGCTATCTACTCCCAAAAATATCTTAACATAAGAAAAATTAAATAAGAAAGGCTATCAGAGGCCCTTAAAATGTGTTATGAGCAATGAAATAACAAAATATATGAATCATTGGGGGCTAGTTTTTTAGCATTAAAATGCAATATAAAACTAAGTGATATAAGTATCATATGGGAAATGTGCCCAACCTTAATAACCTAGAAAATATGGATTGAAATAAATTCCATAATATTCAATATTAAAGTAACTCACAAATAATGTGAACAAGTTTGGATGGATATAAATGTCATCATTATTAGCATGGTTTTGTCTTATAAATGAACTAAAAACAATGAGGATAACCTAGGAGAAATATCAAATTTACAGAATTGGGATATGGTGAGAAAAAAACTATGACACATTGAAACTAAATAATAATAAAAAAGAATGTTTCAACACAAAACAATGTGAAATGGTCTCTATATATACATAATACTTTCAAACTATTATCACTTATTAACGGTCTTTATCTTTAAGGAACCCATCGAGTCTCAATCTCTCTAAGTACAGACTTTAATGGGTGTATCAAGAAAGGGGTGGGTAGGCCATTGGTGCTTCACAAGATTGCTGTCCCTTTTGAAAAAATTTATCTACACACTTGTCTTCTGAAAACCATATCCCTAAGATTTTTATTCTCTATTTTCATACTCCTTAGTCATTTCCTTCCTTTTTCCCCCTTTTTAGAACCTTAATCCCCTTTCAAATATTCACTAAACTAGGTCTATTGGCTCGGCCCTATACTTTGTTGGGTAATATTCATTTAGGGTATAGGTTAGGTCTTGGCTAACCTAGCCCATTACCTAGTGAATTTTTGTCCATAATTATAATAGGTCAACTAGGTCAACCCTATCTTTTGAAACTTTCAAAAGGGATTAGGGTTAAATCCACCTATTTATACAACTTCATTTTTCCATTATTTAGAGAAGAGAAGAAGAAGTAAAAGCTATTGTGTATTAGGTAATCCACCATTATACTTGAGGAGCAAGCTTAGGTTTTCATACTTTGGAAATGCTGATCTTATCTTATGGACAAGTCTTTTGGATGCATAGATATGTTATGTATCCTAGAGCTGATTTCTCTTTGTCATCATTACATACCACAAAAACCTATTGAAAAACACCTTGGCCAAAGGAGAGATTTAGGCCACTGGGTTAGTTTTCAAACTTAAGTATTCGTAACTTGTTTCTACCTTATAAGAGTAGATAAATATGCATTTGTACCTATCTTTGATACACTAGGATTCTGTATACATTGGCATGAGTATATGTATTCTATTCATGTTTACTTTTATTATTTCTAACCCCCACATTTAGGATTGATTTATAGACTGATGTATTTATGATCACATACATTCTGGTGAAACTGATGTGAATACAATTTGTGCAAGTTGTATCTCAAAATTTTAATTATTTTATCATTTTATTTCTCTATATTTTTTGTATTAGGTTGATATTGTTAGTATAGTTATAACTTCTATGCACAAGTATGACACGTAGTCACATTAATATGACATTTTTCTATCTGTGTAGGTTTTTCATCAGATACAAACTACTAGGTCGACTCTGTTGACATAGTACAATTTCAAATTTATATAACAGGCTATTAGTTTGACTCTATCGACATAGTACACTTCCATATTTCAATACTTCCAAAAAACATAAAATTTTGACTCTATCGACATAGTATACTTTAAAAGTTTTAACAAATAGGGAATTGCAGAATTAGGTCAACCCCATCGACCCAGTTGCCAGAATTTGCAAGTATAAATCAAGGTACTTCAATAGAAATACCATTTTCCTTTGCATCCTCCAACCCACTAAGGTTCATTTCTATCCTTATTTATCATTTTTTCAATTCATTACAGTTCTATTTTTCATAGTTTGAAGTCTTTAAAAATGTCCCTATACAGAAAACTAGGTCAACACTATCAACATTGTTTCATATTATATATTCTATCTATAAAACTAATCAACATAGTTTTCTTTAGACCCTTTCTTTAGTAGTATAGTAAAAATATTTTAATTTTTTTTCTTTAATATGTGCACACACTATCATCTAAATTGACACTATACTATGTTTTAAAGTTAGAATTAACATATATATGCCAGTAATTAGCTCACACATTCACTTTTAGTTGATTTGTTTTTTAGAATAGATCATATAGTCTAATTAAGTGGTTTTATATTATACCATTTAGTTTCACTATTTTTTATATTTTATGCACACACTAATAAATCACATAATCTTAAAACATATTTAAACAATTATCTACCCCAAGCCTACCTACTTAGATTTAATCATCAAAGAGGAAGTTGACTTGGTTTTATAACCAAATATGAACACGTGGTTAATGGTATATATTGGAAAAGAACATGACACCCTTATCACTATAGTGTGTGAAGTGAGGGGGTAAGCCCCAACACCAAGATAATACCATTGCCAATATAGATCCCTTTTAGCCTAAAAGTACTAAAACCATCCATATATTGCTTTCTAGTTCCATGCTTACAACCAATTCCCTATTATACTTAAATTCATACTCTAATAATCTAACAACATTTAGGATGACCACTTATTTGGCACTTAATTTTAAAGTTTATTGTTTTCTCTTTTCTCAATTTTTTTTTGTATTGTAAAAACTTGCATTGGCCAATATTGGTGTAAGGTTTTGTGATGTGTGCCTCAATTGGATCGTCCTCATTGACCTAGTTGATTATTTGTTTTTCTTCATTTTTTTCTTTCAAAATTACTTGGAAAAAAATTATTTTAGTGCACAGTCATTCTATTCAACTCAGTGTCTTATAAAATGTTTGTTTTCCTTACCTATAATATTGGGTCGAACCTATCAACACAATATTCTTTTCTACCTCCCAAGATATATAACTAGGTTGAACCTGTCAACTCTATATTATTTTTTCTACCTATTTTCTACCCAAGATATAGAAATAGATCGACCATGTTGACTCTCTATTCTTTTTCCAACCTTTTTTATGCCTAGGTTACAAAACTAGGTCAACCTAGTTGACTTTGTTTCCCTATTTTCTCAATTTTCATACAATATTTTCTATACTAGGTTGATCCAATTGACTCTAAACTCTTATCTTCCCCTTGTATTTCCCTTTTTTCATCACATTTTATTTATCTAGTCCTTTTCCTTCATTATGAACTTCCTATTTGAAGATAACATCAAGTTTATTTCAATGGATATGATGGTTTTTACCAACCCTCATAGGGTCTCCCATAAACATCTTAGGGATCCTCTCCTGGATGAGAGTAATGTTCATATAGCCACTCAAGAAATGAATTATAGGACCCCTCCTCATTCCTTTTTGCTTCTTAATTCTCTCCTCTCACTTGAAGATCAACTTGAATTAGAGTATACCCTTGAAATGCTCTTATTTATCTCTAAATTGCCTCAACATCAAGGAAAGGATCCTTCTACCATTTACCATCTCATGATTAGTGGTCAAGTTGAAGATCCTCAATCACCTTCTCCCACATTCTCACATGGATTTAGGGATACTAATTTATTTGATTCTCAGCATCTTCCCTCTATTTTGAACCTTTCTAATACAATGACTTCTTCTTTTTTGAATTCTTCTAACTCCATACCTAGTATCTCTACTATCATGACATGTTCTACATCTAGTAGTCCTCTTCCAAGACCTAGTATGGGATAGGAACTAGTTGTTGGGATATTTATAGGTTGACCATAAACTTGGATGTTTTCTAAGTTTGGTATTAACAAATGTTAAGGACATGGATTTGGTATATGAATCCATCACTGTGACCTTCCAATATCCTATAGTGGATTACCCCCACTCTTAATTTGTATAAATATCATTACTTGTATAATTTTGTCTCATATTTGGATGACATTTATTTAGTCACTTGATTATTTTACTTTCTGCACTATTTATTTATCCAATTGATTGGGAACCCTAACTTGCTCAGAATCCTTTCCTAACCCTAGGTTTTGAAACCACCATCCAACTAATGGATGGGGTGGCAAGGGCCACTGATGGTTGGGCTCATATGGTTATTGTTGAGGTTTTGTTTCATATCTATTCATGTTCCTTATTCATCTTGGCACACTCTTGATGATGACCTATAAACTAAGGATGTTCACTAATATTTATTGTACTATTTGATACACATTTTGAAATTAATTATATAAATGTATTATTTTGATTTATATTCTACTTTTGGATGCCTTACTTGTAAATAGTTATAGTAGTTTCTATATGTAAATGAATTCCAGATAGACATGATAATCCATTACATAGGTTTTAATATGCATAAGATTACTTTATGTTGTTTACCCTATTGACATTTTGGGTATGTTAGAAAATAAATTAACTTGAAGTAGAAATTAAAAATTTCCACCTTTACTTATGAATTTGTATTGTCTCGTTTATGATAAAGGTTTGATGTTAGACTATATTTTAACCTTGTATGATTGTGTGCATACTAAAAAATGGATAGAGTTATATGATTTGTATAGACTCATATATGTCTTATATGTTTGAGAAGGTTGTGTTGTGATCTTTATAAAGGCACTTAGGCTCTTCGATGAATTAAATAGTAATTATTTTATGCAAGCTTGAAGTGCTAAAATTTAATACATTATGGAATGTGTGTGTGTGTGTGTGGAAATTATGAAATTTATGCAATGTCTTTATGATTCTTAACCATATCCTTAGTTGGGCCAACCCTTCCCTAATCAAGTTATATTGGGTCAAGCGTCACCTATCATCTATTGAATTTTATGGGCAAGTCAATGGAAGACTGGTGATAATCACTTGACCCTTAAAATTAATAAAATTATGTTTAGTATCAATTGTCAACTTGTATGGAAAAGTAATCAATAGATGCTTATAATAGTATGACCTCGGTAATACCAAGGGTTTAGTTCAAAATGAGAGGGATGTATTGGGTGAGAGTGTTTCATTTACTTGTGTAAATCAGTTAGGCTTGGGATATTTAATTTTGAGGGAGCATATTGAGTTGAATTAAGATTTTGATCTTATTTATATATTTGGTCTCTTTTGAGTTAGATAGAGAGGTATGTGGCTTCATAAATCCAAAGGAATAAAAGTAAATAAGTTTGTCAAGATGTTTATTTCTTGTTTTGCATCTTTGGTGTTGTTATGATCATGGATATGTTTACATCTATGATGATTATTTGATCATGGATAGGTTGATGTCCTTGAGGATGTCATGTTGACCATGGACATGTTATGTCGATGAGGATGTTTATTTTTATTATGGGTGAGTTATGCACCCATGAGAATGGCTATTCAAAAACATGGATATGTTTTGAAACTTATGGGATGTTTATTATGATACAGATATGGCCTGCATCCATGAGGATGTTTATTTTGAGTTTAATTAAACCTTTTGATTATGGAAAGTTATAATTTCCATGGTAGTGCTATACCATTCACCCCATGCCTTGGTGAAGTCTACCCTTCCCCAAAATTGATGTTGTGTCAAAGCAAGCATTACTATTTAATCATTGACATGTTATACTAACTCAAATGAAAGAATAGTGATATAAGCTTGTTGTTGGAATTATAAGATAATGCCTTAGTGGTTATTGATAGATTACATGAATGATCTATCCAATGATACTAAGTTATTATATCTTGGGAGTTCCAAGGGTGCGGCTTGAGCCTAAAGGGTGTAGCAGGTAGTGTTATTGACTTGCTTGTGCAAGTCATAGATTTTTGGGATCTCTTATTATTATTAGTTATCATGAGCCATCTATCCATGATGTGTGAACATTGCTAATAAATTTTTAAAAACTCATGGAGATAGATTTTATAAGCCTTATTGGAACACAACCTCTTTAAAAGAAACGTGACTATGATTTGAGATCCCTATGACTGATTATGTATTTTATATGATGGATATTTGGTGTCATTTGGATGGCATCTAGACATCAAGTGACCCGATGGGAGTCATGTACCCTTGTGCTTCACCATCATGTGTGTTATTTATTATTATGTGAAAGTACCTTAGCGTAAATATTTAAATGCTTGAGATATGTATGTGTGACCTACCTTCATGTGGTTCCTCCTTGTGTATTGAATTATTATGTGTTTTTTAGTTGTTACTTCTCATTTATTATGTTAAATCATGTAAACTTGTGTCCTTAGTATACTTTGTGGAATAGTTAACCTTGTGGAATTTCACATACTTGTCTTCATTTATAAACTATTATATGAGCATCTTATATACATGGATGTATATTTTTAACTATAAAATGTGATAATGATGATTAATCACTATGTAAGGGAGTCTCCCACTTCCAAATTTGACCATGTGGACCATTCATTGCTCTATGTTTTCAAATTTTTTGAATGAGTATGTTGTGGTAATGTGACTATAAGCTACCCATGTGATGTTTTTCCCCTTATTGAAACCAACTTATATTGATTAAATCTACCAAGGTATAATGTCGTGTTGTGTGATGTGATCCTGTATCACTTCTCTAGTATTGAGTATTAGCGGTAGTATGAGGTTGAGGGTAGAGAAATACTACATCGATAAATATTTTGACCAGGTTTGAGTCAGGAAGTGGAGTCTCTCATAAGATGAAAATCAAATTTTCCCCTTTGCATGAGTATCCATTTGATTCATTCAGGGTGGGCACCATGTGTGCCACTAGTTGATCATGGGATCTTAGTGCATAATGGTCACTTTATGGATTGGGAATTCCTTTAGCCACTTCTTAGATGTTGTGGTAAAATCAACGCTTATGAATTCTATTATTTTACCCTTGTGAAGCACAAACTGGTTCTAAAATTTGGACATTTATGCAAAGTCAACAATGTTGTACTTACTAAAATGTGTGAATGAGTTGGCCCTTAGGGTAAACATGCTCTAGTTAAGGTATTGTTTTGTTATAGATATTATAAATATTTTGAATTGAATATTTCTATATTATTGTGATGCATAACTAAAAATTATGTTGATTTGTGCTTTGATAGATCAATACTAAGGCCTGATTAGGCAATGTTTAAAATCCTAGGTACCCACTTAACTCTTGGATAGAGTGATAAAAGTTGGGTGATTCCCTCATATGGTTATTTTCATATGGTGGGATTGGTATCCTTATATCATCTTGAAATATTTCATATGTGTTGGAGAACATGATGTAAGCCTTTGGGTTGCATGTGATACCTAGTGTGGCTTCTTGGATATTTAGTGTGGTTATTGTGGGACACTGCACTAACCTTTGAATGGTTGATTTTGTAGTGGATTAACCATAGCAATATGGATTACTACCCTTATGAAATGACATTATTCAATAAATTTTCTTAGGATTATGCATGTGGCATAATGTTTTAGTGGAATATTATGTTGTTTATTTGTGATTATGATTGCAATCTAATGGGATAGGATGGTTATGTTTATTGAGCTCATGTTACAAGTCTAGGTATGTTGACATCATTGTTTGTCTTGTTATTATATGGTTATATTTATTTTATTGGAAGAGGCAATATCAATTTTTATTGGAAAGTATTTTAAGGTGTGTATAAGCAATTTTGCTTGGAATGTTGTTTTCTTGTTATGTTAATTAATAACCTTCATAAAATGGTAGGAATGATTAATAACTATAGTGCTATATGGGAAGAAGTACTAGTTGTTTCTATGCAATTATGATATTTAAGGACGTTTTTTGGTTTGGTGAACCTATTGTGGCTAGTTTTTCCAAATTTTAATGTTGTTGATGGCCTTTTTAAGGCATACAAGTGAAGGACATGTGAAGTCAGGAAAGAGGCTAGTCCTTAGCCTAATGAATTAGATAATGTGGCTATTTTGATGATAGTAGATATGAATACTAGTGCGATATGGTTGAGGCATGTCTACCCCACAATTGGTGGAGAGATTATGTAGAAGTATTGATTGGTTTAGTTGGATTTTTTTAGAGAATTTTGTCTTTAACTATTGATAGTCACCAAGATGGATCCTCTTTAAAGAGGGTAGGATGTCAAGACTCAACCTGGTATCCTTCTATAGGCATTTTATTAAATCATGTTTAAGCATGTTTTCTAGCACTAGACTGATGCTTATTTGTGTTAGACTTGTTTCATTTGGTACGATGTGAGTTTTTCACATAGTTGTTATGGTTAGGATATACCAGGGTTGATGATTCTGACATTTGGATTTATTTTACCTTGACATACTTATACCACTTCTATTGGATTCATTAATCGTAATATATATAATAGTTTAGCTTAGTACATTCTTGCCTTGGATACTTTAAATGGTTGTTTAGATATCATTATCTCATGTACAGATGACTTATAATTTAATTTTGTCTTGCTAGATAGTACTGATATATTTTGATATTTTGACATATTGACTACAGGTTGATGGATATTTTATGTTAATTCATTACAATTGATGATATATAGATTAGATGACATAATTAATTTATTATTATTATTATTATTATTATTATTATTATTATTATTATTATTGTTAATTAATTACCCTCCATTCCATCCCTTCCTTGTCTTTCCCCTTCACACCCATCCCTAACACTTCTCCACAAAGTCATCGACCCCTACGTCCCCTCTCTCCTTTCCCCATAAACCAAGAACCACACCCCTTACCCATTTAATTTGGGAACTGAATGCCAATGAGAGATAAAATCCTCCCCCAAATCATTGACCCCCATTCAAATCACTAAAATACACCAACCTTAATAATTCCACAGTCCTCCAAGTTTTGGATTTGAGAATACAAATAAAAATAATAATAAAATAAAAGGATTCAAATGCATAATGGTTTGAACCATAAAAATAAATATAAAGGGGTGGTCAGCTCAAAGTCCAAGTGGGGTCCATGAGGATATTTTTGTGACTCCACCTAAGGCATCCCAGAGAGAGAGAGAGAGAGAGAGAGAGAGAGAGAGAGAGAGAGAGAGAGAGAGAGAGAGAGAGAGGGGAGAGAGTAGGCATAACAATAATATAGAACTGATTACGTCATCTAATTTTTTAAACTTGGAGGACTGTGGAATTAAGGTTGGTGTATTTTAGTGATTTGAATGGGGGTTAATGATTTGGGGGAGGATTTTATCTCTCATTGGCATTCAATTCCCAAATTCAATGGGTAAGGGGCGTGGTTCGTGGTTTATGGGGAAAGGAGAGAGGGGATGTAGGGGTCGATGACTTTGTGGAGAAGTGCTAGGCATGGGTGTGAAGGGGAAAGACAAGGAAGGGATGGAATGGAGGGTAGTCAATGGTGGAAGGAGAATATTTTACCCTTGAAAATAAACACAAAAAGCATTGGCCCAAATTTTTTTTTTGGGATAACATTTTTTTTACTACAGCTTGGGAGTTTGATCTCCTTTTAGTTTGGCAAAAGAAAAAAATAGAGTGAAAGGATGGTGTAATGGAGAAAGAGCCACAACAGGGATTATTTAAACATTAAGGTTGAGAAATAAATAATAAATGTATGAAGGAAAAATATGTTTCCTCTTAAACATAAGATCAAATTTTAGGCAGACAGGTGTGGAAGGAGAGACAAGGATGATGTAAGAAAGAAAATAGAGAGATGAAATGTGGGGGGAATGAATAGCATTTATAGGATGCAGGGAGGAAGGAAGAAAGATATTTTTGTACTATGGTTTTGTTGGTTTGAATCTATTTTACTCTACAAAGAGTAGCAGATGATGGGTGAGATAAAGTGGATGGTTGGAGTATGATAGATGCAGGGGGAATGCTATTCTTACTACCCATAGATTTTGGTCATGGTATTTATTGTTCTTTTTTTGTTTGGATATCTTATTATTGTGGAAGTAAACCAATTAAATCAAAGGAAATATTATATCCTCCCCTGATCCACATCCAATAGGGAATGCTCTATATACTTGATTATGGAAATAAATAGTAAATGTATGATAAAAACTATGTTTTCCTTTTTAATGCTAGATTAGTGTGGGATTGAACATTATTTTATTCATATTTTGTATTGCAGCTATTGGCTTGAATTCTTATTCATTATTGGGAAGAGGTGCAAAGACATGATGCTAAAAACCTCATGGCCTGGTCTTCCTTCAAATGGTTATGTTATTTTCACCTAGAATTGTTCAATAAGTGAATTAAACATTACATTACCTATGTTGGGTTTTATTGGTCTATATAAATCATTTTAGAAATAAATATGCCTCTTCATTGCATTAAAAATTTAACTTATAACTATTACATTTTTATTGTGTGTAGATAATTATATTTTTTAGGTAAACCATGTTGTCATGCCTTATTTATCCTGACTGGAACACTTGTATGGGTTTATTTCTTGTTGAACACAAACATCTTGGGATGACTCCCATTTTTACCAACTGTATGAATATTACATAACCAATTACATATGCACTGAAGTATACATAAATCTAGGTCACTGTACCTTCCTTTTAGAAAATAAAAATCTATATATTTGATTTAGGTGAATAAAATAAATTGGTGGACTATTCTTTCTTTACGATGAATTGAATTCCTACCCTCCTTATCATACTAGAAAATGTGACATGAATCTTGGCTTACACATGAGTGTTGTAAAATAATAATATGGGTATTCATTATTTAAATTTGAATGGTTTTATAATTATAACTTGTTCTACCCTCTTGGTTTATTGGTTGTGTTTATTATGGGAGTGGATCATATATATTTAAACAATATGATTTTCCCTCTTATGGCAATTTTTTATTTTCATTAGGAGATTCCCCTATGTGATTTTAAACTTGTCATAGCTATGTGTGGGGTTTAGGGGTGAAGCCCTATTTGATTTGGTCAACATTTAGCTCATCTTAACTATTAATTAATCACTCTCTGATGATTTTTTGATTTTATTAAACTGATAAACTTGAGTTTTGACTCAGGGATCATATGAGGTCATGAGACCTCATGATGATCCTAAAAATCCTTTATATCAATTCTTAGATTTCATATATATATTTAGCTCATGAAGGTTTCTTGAATACTTATGTTATCATTATGTAAAATATGGTGTGGGTATGGAAGTCATGTTGAATGTGTTGATTGGTATTATGAGTTGACTAGTGCAAATGAATGATTATTTATAGACTATAATATTGTGCTAAGTATACCTTGTTTGTGTTATAATTTTCATTGTTATCATATTAAATGATTGGTTGATTGTTGTTGTTATTGTATAATCATCCTTTGACTAGGATTAAATAGATAAGCTATAATGTGTTCTTATGAGAATGGGATATGGATTGGTAGTTGGGATATTTATAGGCTCAACATAATCTTGGAGGTTTTTTAAATATGGTATTATCAAATGTTATGGACATATATTTGGTTAATGAATTCATCACTATGACTTTCGAATAGCCTATAGTGGATTACCCTGACTCCCACATAGTAGAAATGTCATTACTTGTTTACTTTTGTCTCATCTTGGGATGATTTTTTGCTAATCACTTGGCTATTTTGTTTTTTGCATTGTGTTTAGTCATCCAATGGATTAGGAACTCTAACTTTCTTAGAATCCCTCCCTAACCCTAGTTTTCAAAATCACCATCTAGTTGATGGATGGGGTGGTAAGGACCAATGATGGTTGGGAATATAGGGTTGGTGATGAGAATTTATTTAATATCTGTTCATGTGATTTATTCCTCTTGGGACACTATTGATGATGACCTATCAACTAAGAATGATCACTACTACCTATTACACTATTGGATGCACTTCTTGACATTAATTACAACAATGTATTATGCTAATTTATATTCTACTTTTGGATGCCTCACTTGTAAATAGATATAGTAGTTGCTAGATGAAAATTAATTCTAAATAGTCAAGATAATATAGTACACATATTTTAATATGTGCAAGATTAATTTATGTTTTTTACCCTATTGACATTGTGGGTATGTTAGCAAATTTATTGAATTGAAAAGAAATTGTAGATTTCTACCCTTACTTATGAAGTTTTATTATCTCATTTATGATGAAGGTTTGATGTTAGATATTAATTATGTAGAAGTTAATTTTAAATCCTATGTTTTGGTTAATTAACCAATATTTGTTTGAGTGCTAGAACCTGATACTGCATATCAATGATAAGGGTAATTCAACAAATGGTTGTAAGACCTTGCATATACAAATTGTGAAATGAGAAAAAAATAGGAACATGCAATATAGCTATTGTTCAATTTACTGATATTATTGTGCTTATCATAAAATGTTCTTGTTATGCTATGATTGGTCATGATATTGTAATCAGATCTATTCTTTTGATGACGAGTTATGATTACTAATTTATCTATAGTATTTAATAACATTGGTTAATAAATTAACTTACTACATTGATTGATATTTAATTGGTTATCTTGGCTTGCTAAAATCTGAGTTGTACCTATTTTAAACCTAATAGTGGTCATAAATGTTTAGATTTATTGATGAGGAAAGATTAGAATGTGTTGTTTCCCTCACATTAGTAACTATGTTGTAGATAATATCTGGTTCTAACTTCTTACCATTGGCACTTTCCCTCTTTGAATTGGCTATTATAAATGCTTAAAATTTTGAGTTTGATGATCATTTGGTATACTTAATTTCCACTTAGTTGTTTTATAATTGTTAATCACTTCATCCATTTGAGGATGCTAAAACTGGGTTACCATTATATATTTACTAGTAACATTGGAGCCAACATTAAGTTTGTTATGCATTGTTTCTAACCATTATGTACTCAGCCCATATATTTATTGTTACATGAAGAAATAACAAGAAAATAGTCAAATTCATGATGTGATAAGTTATTTGGTCAAATTTCCAAGATAGAGAAACCTGATGAATTTTGATTCATTTATGAGTAATTATGGAACTTTTTGGTATTGGTTTTTATCACTTCCATAAGAAAGATTATTATATAAAACTGGTCTTAACCTTGTTACACTCTTCATATGAGAACATGAGAGGAACCATATTTCCATAATGATTTATTAGTTACATTTTTCTTGTAAGAGGTTAGAATTGTGTTATTGTTCATATATTTTATGGTCAAATTATTTCTATAGTTGTACAATGTTGTTTAATCATTATTTTGGGCTAATAAGTGTGAGCTTTGAGATATTCACTACATTAAAAAGTATTTGTTGGGTCTTGTGTTAATGATATATGTAATAGCTTGGACATTTCATGATGTCATGCTAAACATTGATTGGATTATTGTGCCTCTTTATTCTCTTTTCATCATTGGAGGTTTAGCAATTATCCAAGGGCTATGTTGTAGAAATTCTCTTGACTTGAGTTTCTATTAACTAAACACTAGATGGAAAACCTTGGAACTCTACATGATCTTCATATTGATATAATAGATGGATACAAATTATCATTGAGTCCATAGTTGACCATATATGATTGATATGGTGGTCCTTATGAATTTATGATCATTGTCCATTATTTGGCGTCTCACATAATATACATGCTTGGAAGTAATGGGCATCGAATGATGTTTTGATGAATGTGTAATCCTTGCCTTGATATTCTACGTGAATAAGCAAGTGATTTGTATCCACATCACAAAGTGGCATGGTGAGCCCATGGATAATGATGTTTGCAATCTTATATTGCAATTATAAAGAAATTTATTTAGGGTTTGTTCCAAATATTATATGTTGCACACCTTCCTATACATATATTTGTTTAGAAATAAAAATCATAAATAATATTAACTAAACTAGAGGAAGTTATAAATACTTTGGTGAAATAATAGAAGTGTAATACCAATAATCATGGGTCTCTTTGAAGGTTTCCCTTTGAGCATGAATTTACAAAAAATATTCAATATGATATTTCCTCTTACATAAACTTTCTATATAATTAAATATGTTCAAGATAAACTAATACATTCCATAGGTAATAGGATAACATAAAAATTATATGGGCCCAAAATTTTATTAATAACACCTAATTAAAAAATTTAAAATATAAGATTAAGTGGTCTTATTTCTTATTTATGGGTGAGGAAAATAGATCAGTAAAAGTCTACTAAGTCCCTATTAACTTAAGGTTATAGGCTTAAAACCCCTAACCATGTCTAGAAAATAATGGAGACATAATCAATTTCCTTATATATATATATATATATATATATATATATATATATATATATATATATATATAAGACACTATAAATATACATTTACATTTTTGAAATAGTTTGTAAGTACTCTACTATATTTTAGACTTATTAATTTTGATACATACATACATATATCTTTTATTACATCCTGATAATTTAAATTATGGTTATAAAAGAGATATTCATTTTATAAAATATAGTGTAAGATGATATGAGAGCATGCCATGACATATTAGGGAGAGCCTAGGAGAAAAATCAAAAGTATCATAACCTAGGCAAAGAATAGAAACACGTCACAAAGTCATAAAAAAGAGATAAATTTTATGCAACAAGAGAAAAGATAGAAGGTGGAGGATCGATATGATCAGAATCCCATCCTAAGCTTGGAAAATCATTGCCATCTAGAATAGGTTCCTAGTCAGTAACTTGGGCAGTGTCAATATCATTATCTTCTTGTGTCTAAGTGGGTTAAATAGCCAAAGAGATCCTGGGGAACTTATCCAACACATTTGGACAGCCACCAAGTGGTGCCTCCAAAATATTTAGGTGTAGAGGAGGAGGAGGAGTTCCCTAGATATCTTTCCCAGTAGAATTAGGAGGTGGTGGATGCCTCCCTCATTTCTACCTAGGAGGGGTAAATGCCCTCGTATAGGGTGCCACTATGATAGAGCCACCTAGAAAAGTGATGAATATGCCCATTATGTGGTGACTGAGACACTCTATTATCTAATCTAGGATAATTGGGTAGAGAATTTAGAACCCAAGACATAGTACAAGGAACATCTCCTTAATGG
Source organism: Torreya grandis (assembly GCA_037957365.1). Taxonomy (NCBI): domain Eukaryota; kingdom Viridiplantae; phylum Streptophyta; class Pinopsida; order Cupressales; family Taxaceae; genus Torreya; species Torreya grandis. Next base: position 387,774 of record JARHVA010007065.1, on the reverse strand, counting down.
GAGAGGAGATCCTGAAGATACCCAAGCTCCATAGAAACTTGATTGGCTTGGACATGAATTTGTAATAGAACATTGGAGATGATAGAATATTTATCCAAATCAAAAACATTATAATCTATAGAAGCATGATTAAACACATAAGTATTTATTTCTTTGTAAATCCAAAAGAGAATTTCCAATCCAAAAGTATGCCAAACTTGCATGTATTTGAAGGGCATTACTGGTTTGTCTCCAAGGAGGATATGCTACCAAAGCAAGAATTTAGGATGGAAAGGCTTGAAAAAATCATAGATCCAAGTTTAAACACTTTAATATTTGGAAAAGTACCAGAAGAGACGAGGAAGCGTCTCAAGGTGGCCACATAAAGGGCAAGTAGGAAGGTGGAATCCAAGCTGAATGAGTTTTTTTCCAATAGGTAAGCCTTGGTGTAGTATATAAACCAAGCAAAATGAGCAATGTTGGGATCCACAAAATACCCCCAAATAGTGATGAAGAGAAAGATCCACATTTTAACATTAGTGTAGCCCTCAATGGGTGTTAAGCTTGTTAACCATGCACAAATGGAGGGTGAGCCATACATAGCCAAGCTGAGGAGTGTAATTATGAAAAGGGGTCTCAACATACCATTTCCAGTCCTTCCATCATGCTTGAATGGAATGAATCAAGATTTTATAGAGCATGAAAAATGGGATGGCATTAATAATCTCCTGGTAGGTTTCCTATACTACATTGGTTAATCACAATTTAGCTTTTACGTCCTCCCCAGATAGTCATGAGTGAGAACACCTTTAAAACATATCCTAGATAGAATGAATTCCTCTACGATAAAGTTTGAGGGCATTGATTCAAGGGACTTCTACCAAAGGCACTTCATTGCAAGAAAAAATAGGGGGCCATTAAAGAGAGTGGGAGTTATCAGAGAGCCCATTAAAAAAATAGGATCCATTCTAAAATAGCCATGTCTCAATCTTTTCTCAAGCCTTTCAAATGCTTTTGGCTACAAAGGACCTAGTGATCAGGATGGGATACTAGATGAAGAGTAAATTGGGGAAGTTGAGCCCTTTCCAAGATTTCTTTCCCATGGGAAAGCCTAAGGAGATATAGTGTCTGAATAACACCTTCCAAGATTTTGGGCCCTCAATGGCCTACGCAATCCATTTGACACATAAGGTAGTTCCTTATCAAGCTATGTTGATGATTCTTATCGCTCCTGCTTCCTACATGAGATAAAAATATTCCTAGGCCACCTTATGAAATCCTTTACCTTGTGGGGAATTGGCCCAAAGGAAATATCTGATCAATTTCTCCAAGTTTTAGTAAGATATTTTGGAAAGTACCCAGCATGACGAGTAGTACACATGGTGGATACAATAATTTTTGAGTAGATTTGAAATTTTCTTAGCAATGAAAGAGACTTGGTTACCTGATAATTTATCTTTTTCATAACTCTGTCAATAACATATTACTATAGTAAATATGTTGAAGCATCAAAAGTAAAGGGGATGCTAAGAAATTTAAATATTTTTTCATGTTGGATCCACTTCTAACCAAAATTATCAGCCCACATTGGTAGAGGGAGGTATGATTGTTTATAGAAATAATTTTTGCCACTGAATGTTGGATCTAGAGGCCAAGTAGAAGGTATCAAGAAACTGTAATGCATTGTTCACACTAGATTAATCTTCAATTAGGGTAAGGAAGAAGTCATCTACAAAGTGGTCATTAAACAATTGCATATCTTGTTATGGATTAGCTACATTGGGAGAGAGTTAAAACCCATAATAAGGCCATTAGCTTGGTTACTTCTAAGAAGATATCCAAAGCCCTCATCTACAAAAACATACAAGGTGAGAGCTATATGTCACCCTTTGTGAATGTAATGGAATAAGCCAAATTACTCAGAGATAACTCCATTAATGGAAAATATAGTCGAGGCATAAGAGAAAAGCATATGAATGGTTTGAATGAAGATGGGCCCAAAACCAAAAACTTGAAATATGCCTAAGATAAAAGGCCATTTGATGTGATCATAGGCTTTTTGAAAGATAATTTTAATGAACATAGCTTGTTTCTTGAACCATCTAACCCAATTCATCCCTTTCCAAATAGCAATGACGTTATCCAAGATATAATAGATTATGATGAAGCCCATTTTTTATAGAAAAATAATAAAATGCATCATATTACATAGATGGATTTCCATATCTTTGGAAATAATTTTATAGGAAACATTCAAGAGGGTGATGGGTCACTAGTTATAGATCAACTCAATATCTCCCCACTTAGGTATGAATTTGGTATTTCCTTTATTTATATTTTTACCAAGTGAATGTATGCAAAATTCTTCCTGATATACCTTAGGAAAATCACTGCCCACAAGATCTCAAAGAGTTTTGTAGAATTCATAGGAGAAGCCATCAATGCCACAGGCTTTGTCATAATTAATGTGAGACACTTCTTCATGCAAATCATCATTAGTGAGGGTCTTATAAAAAATTACCCACTAGGTGGGAGTGAGTTTGCATGACCACTGAAAGGCATTGTTGGAGGGTAGCTTCATGCTCATCTAAAGATGCTTGAGATTTGAATACTTGTTGATAATGGTGGATAAAATATTTCATAATATGTGGAGTCTTTATGAGTTTGTTACCAGCCTCAGTAATGAATTTTTATTACTATTTCAAGTTTTTGGCTCACAACAATTGAAATAACTCCTTGGAAGCTTTATCTCCTATTTTAAGCCAATAAATCCTAGATTTGATTTGGGCTCTCTGAGCATTGTAGTTCTATAAAATATGAATGTGATGCCTCAAGGATGTAACTTTCACCTATAGGATTTCTTTAAAGGGATATTTTTTTTGATCTAGAGCCACATGGCTCAGTTATGAGGTAGTAGCAGAGTAAGAGTGTCTTTGAATTTTGGAAAATTAGTGACCATAGATCCAAAAAAAGTGGGAGGTCATTTTGATGGCATCATCCCACCAGAGAATCCCACTAGATTCTTGGGAAGGTCATCAATCTAAATTTCAAACTATCCTAATGTGTGAAACTGTGGGCCCATAATTGAGCAAGGAAGTGTTAAGGAAGAATTGCATTTTATGGACTTTGGGTTTCATGAACTACCATGTCACATGAAACCAAATGGGGAAGTTTTTAAAAATCCCAAAATATGACAGTGCCTACACCAAAGGAAAAACATCATTATCAAAGGAGAAGTAAATTTGGGTGGAGATCATTGCCTTATCTAGATGCTTCAAAATCTGAGTGGAGCCTTCCCTAAAATTACTCCAAGTGTACCAAACTCCATATGTAGGGTGACATGTTAAATTAGGGTCATAAAGGCCCCATTTAGTGCACATGTAAAACCACACCTCCATTTCACCAACTACCCACCTCATAAGCAAGTGGCCTATTTTGTCCTTGGGGGATGCCACCATATTAAAGTCACCACATAATACCCTATGGGCATCAGGGAGATCATCCACTATCAATCGCCATAAATATCTACGCTCTAATTTATCATTTGAGGCATAAATATCAATAAAGTCAATGGAGTGGCTTTCAATGCTAAAAAGAGCCCAAACTGATTAGTTGGTGGGGTACATACCATATTGTACTAAGTGTGGCTACCACCTTTGAGAAATGAATGCGATCACCCATCCACATCCTCAAGAATGGTTGTTATGACTAAAGATACTATTGTGTTAGATGGAATTATTGACAGTTTTCAATAAAAAAATATTCCATCTTGACTTCTTGTAGACAAAGAATGTCCATCTCGAGAAACTTCCTTCTAAAATCATGCATAAAAAATAGGCATTTTGGATTTATGAGACCCTAAACATTCCATTAAAAGTAATTCATAGATGATGGGTGTCAAAGGAGATGTCCTCCAAGTCCATCGCTTTTATGGCATCATATCTATTCTATAGAAAGTTCCTGCTATTGGCACTCAAAAACTCATATTGTTTCCTCAAGTTAGGGTCGGCAAAAAACTCTCCTTCCTCTACCTTGCCAATCCTTTGAGGAGGACTATGAGAGAATTCGGGCATATCCTACCAATCATTAAGTGGAAGAGTGGCTGGATGTGAGTCTGAAGAACTGGGCACAGAGCCCTCAAAACCTTGGGATAAAATGTTAACATCCAAAGAAGTGTTGAACACCTTGGGATTTTTTGCGAATTTTGGGGCTACAATTAGAGAGGGCTCTTTAGCAATAAGAGCCTACTCCTATGGGTCATTACTTGAATATGAATTTCCTATTTTTGGAGCAAGAACAAAGTTTTTGTATTTGGTTTTAGTGTTCTTCTTCCCAACCGTAGTCCAACCTTCCTCAGCTGGTGTCTTGATAGCTTCAAGAAAGGGTTTGGGGGGAGAGGTTGAGTGATTAGATGCATTATTGTAAGCCAACTAAAGGGGAAAATCCTATGTCATATGGTTTATGGCTTAGAATTAGAATCAAGTGTTAGTAAAGTTGACATACAGGACTCAACAAGAGTGCCTTACATCCCTAACTTAGATTTACACAAACTCCTTGAGGTCCTAGGAGAGGTCTACTTCTATGCAGAAATTTTTTATGGTCTAGCAGAATAAAAATAGCTTTGTTTATGAAAAACCACATCACCTATGAAGGATTATATGTGGTGAATAAAGTGCTATCATAGGAGTGGGAGGCCTTCAAATTTACCCCAAACTGGAATTTTAAGAGTGGAGTGTTGTGAGACCACAAAGTCTCTTGTCTAGTGGGAGAGAACCATAAACGAGTTCTAAGACATATCAAGTGGCATAATAATGGAAGATTCCTTTGGCATGGGATGGGTTAATAAAGTGGAAGGGAAATAAACCCTTATTCATGTTTTGGATGCTCTCTAGCTTGTTACCATGAGATGCCTAGTGAGTTTGATCCCAAAGCGTAGCATACTTTTAGAGGGTATTCTCTTGACAAAATATCTTATTAAATAAAATTTCTCCAACCATTGACATGAAAAACTAATTTTAGTAATATGTAATATAACATCAAGTTCTGAAGCCTTACCTCATGGTAAACCTTGAGGACAAATTTCCTCAAGTACTTGCAGGGGGCCATTGTTCAATGCTCCTCCGTTATTCTCCATAGCTAAAATAGTCAGGATAGAATGGGGAGAAAATATTATAAAGGTTGGCCTCACCTGAAGGTGAGTAACCCTAAACTATAATAAATTTTAAGTCTTGCAAGTGCCTAAGGCCATGATGTGACAAAAAGCTGGTTAAGCAGAAAACCAAGGGCTGACTCAAT
>JARHVA010007065.1:355000-372500 GCA_037957365.1 Torreya grandis | reverse complement strand
TCAATACTCAACATGCTTGATAATATCCTTAGAATTCAAAAGGATAACTTATATACAGTTAAAAAACCTAATGAATAAATATGTTAAATGACACCATTCATTATCTAATTTTGACATAGAGGACACAATTTTTTTATCAAAATACAACCTTATAAGCATTCCTCCTTGAAGCTAAAATGTCACCATAAACTACAAATAAAGTTATATGGTCCTTGTAAATTGATCTAAAATATGGTTTTTATGCCTTATAGGTTGAATATTCCCTCTTCATTAAATATCGATCATGTTTTTCATTTATAATTTTTGAATAAGTTCATTGGTCAATTCTTAGGATACATTACACAATCTCAACATTAAAGGCTCTATCCTCTTGGAACCTGTTTCTATCATACATTGATAATCACACTAGTTATGTGATAGAACTATCACCATATTCTTATATAGTGCCATATTGTGCAATCAAAACATACAAAATTAAATTACTCAATCTCATTACAATAAAAATTTCCTTGTCTAAATATTTAATGGAAATTTTTCTAAGGGGGGTGGCATGTTAGGACCCCTTCATCTTAATTATTTTCCTTTCTATTAATTTATATTTATAAAGGTTATAAGGTATATTCTTTATCATTTGTGCCATTATATATTTATAATTATATAACATGTCAAAGAATTATTAATAATCTTAAATATAGTATTTTAAATGGAGAGCCTATGTAAGACAAAATGTCGTATACGACATGTTTTTCTCAAAGTATTTGGAAAAGAGTTTTACAGTTTGAAGAGGACTAAAATAATTTTTATCATTATTTTAATTATGTCAATAATTTAGTTAGTAATATCTCCTCCAACCACCCCATCCCCCACACTTGATTTGTTTAGATTAAGTTAATCCCACCTTTGACTTATGTGGAAACTAGTCTAGACACATCAGGAGGCCTCGATCTCCCTAGAAAAGAATAATACAGAAAAAATAGCAGAGACCAAAATATGGTAGAACTAACACATGACCTACAGATAACCAACTAGATAAAAATGACCAACGATCTAGAATCCAAAAAAGAAACAACAAAAATAGCAGTTACATAACCATTAAAACAAGAAAATGGTTTACAAAATGAACCATATGTTATAAAAAAATAGACTGTGATCATCTTGACCCTGACTTATTCACAAGAGATCAATGGTATAGAGATTTGATTATTTACCTTCATTAATCCTTGATTACGTGTGACTTTGAGCAAGAGTATTTGGACTGTCCCAAAAACTTGCAACTAGGACAAAAATCCTTTTCCTTGTCAAACTAAATATTTTGATTCTAGGAGATGAGATAAGACCTGAGACAGACTAAAGTGGGAAGCATCTTGTTTTTATTTACTAACACACATATTCCTATTGCGGTCATTATTTTATGGGAGCTAGTAATTGGGTCGATAATTTAAATCATACCAATAATATCAACAATGCTTTGTTGGATTCTATCATCCCAAGAAGGAGGGAGATCAAGAAGTTTCATTGATAGAGGCAATGTATCTACTTTAAAATTCAAGGAATACCAATTGAGCTTCCAATGTTAAAACATGATGAAACCTTTCCCATGCTTCAGGGCATTCATAAAAAATAATTAGGTAATTATCCCAACCCTCAAAAGAGAATAAAAAGCAATCATTATATAGAGACACAATTTTAACATATGTAGCCTCAGTCCATTTTCTCTTGGCCTATTTTCTAAGAGCATCAATGTCACATCTTCTTCCAAAAAAATTATTGATAGGATAATTAATATATTTAGTCTCTACTTCATTGAGGATCTTTTTAGGGTTGTACAATGTCAGACTCTTGTTCTTTTGATCTTCAATCGGATGTATTCAAGAACTCCACGGTAGATTCTTGGTACTTGGATAGAAGGCTTCAACATTTTCCATTCTTTTTAACCCACCCCCACCCCCCCCCCCCCACTTTATTTTTTGATACATATATTTGACATCAAAATTTGAATGTGGGTGATACACATATTTAATATCATTATTTAGATATGATTGACAAACGTATCCAGGATAAACATACTGAGTTTATTGTTTCACATATATAATATCTATCTATCTATATATCTAGCTATTCAACAACTATCACAATAAATAGTTACTCAAATACCATGAAGGCTACCATATTAAACACAATATACTTAATTATCATTATTATAAAATAAATGTATCATAAATTGAACATAATTAGTGATACAACCTTCTACCACACAACCGACACTAGAGCATCCATGCCCTTATTGAATTACTCGTCATACTCTGAGTTTTATGAGAAGTAATCATGAGAGATATGGAACCCCACTTTACCATTTACTATATCCTAATTCACCCATAGTTTATAACTCTCATCCATGATGGAGGACCCTTCCACTAATTCATTTAGAAACTCACCATGACCCTTCCATTGATAAGATCAATGGTTATATTTTCCAAATTCTAAATATTTAAAAAATATTAAAAAAATCAAATAATTAGAAAATAAAATTCATTCAAATATTAAATAATAATAAAATTAGCACCTACACTTGAATTTATGTCTAGATTACACTAACACATTTTATTTATCACATATTTGGTAGATGACACATTATTTACATACACACATGCATTCACGATATCTTATTGATATGAAAGTATTATAGGTTACACACAAAAATATAAATGATGTCATCATCTACACTACATCCATGTCAATGCTAGAGGAATATTATTCCCAACTATTATAGCTTATTTATTTATATGACATTTTGACCATGTTGAGATACCTATATTTATTTCACATTCCTTACTAGTTATTCCTTTCCTTACATCAAGATACAAGATATTCCATTATATTAAGGTGTGGAATTAATATATATGGATAGCATATACTAGTTACTTAGTCTATGATCATTTAATGTTATTTATATTTTAAATCATAATCTACTATGTGTTTGATTATCTTATGTCACTCCTCATCCTTGTTTCATTCAACATCCTTGATGTTACTTTTTTTTTTTACTTTTTTGTGTCCCCTTGTGTGTATACCATGGCTTTATTTTTTTTTAACATTTTATGTCCATTGTATGTGGCCCATTAGCCTAATGTGTGACATAAACACTTAACATTACTATTATTTTTTGACATTCAGTGGTGATATGATTTATATCATGAAATTTTATTAGGTAGTCTTATTTAGTTACATTTATATTACTTACTTCATTAACACATCTATCTAGATATCACACTTACATGCTCCACATTACATATGTTATAAATATAATATCATTTTATATTATTTTATCACGTGGACTATATATATATATATATATATATATATATATAATGAAATGTTCTCCAAGTGATAAAATAATATAGCATGATCTTCTATTTATAAACACAATATCATGTTATATTATTTTATCACATGGAGAATATCTCATTATATATATATATATATATATATATATATAGAGAGAGAGAGAGAGAGAGAGAGAGAGATTCTCCACATGATAAAATAATATAACATGATATTATCTTTATACATGAGATGATACAATTAATTTTTTTTAAAGATGATTAACTTAAAATATGCGTACGTCATCTAAAAATGGTGGGCATTACAATGGGCTTGTCATATGATACACAATCAAATTAGTGTATAGATTTATAAAATTTATAATGGTTACAATATTAGATGGTTTAAATAAATGATAGATATTGGATAATTGATATAAATTACAATGGGAAGATGTCATGCATATGCACTCAATTTACAAAAACTTGAGCGAATATGCATACACATTTGGGTAAATATTCATTGGAATATACACTTAGTTTATGTGAAAAATGATCATAGGTATCGATATACACATACATTTGAGACACAAATTCTCAAATTCAACATATATGTATAGAATTATATGTTATTTAACATAAATTCATGAGATCTTATAATGGTTCTTGCACACATATAAAATAAGTTAGTTATAATTAAATGGAAAATAGTTTTAATTCTAATTTATACTTATTAGATCTATAGTTACGATGGGATCATGGCCATTATGCCTTCTCTTTAAATCATGCATTTTATTATACATTGAGAGAAACTACAAAATCAATCATGTCTTCATGATGGTGGCATGAAAATTATTCATTCCCTTTCAGTAATGTTTTTTTAAATTAAAATGGGAATAACTTGACTAAACTTGAGATAATAATTATAATTTAATCTATAATACATATGCATTAGTTTATTCATTTTCTGAGTGAAGTCACCATGAATATTATCTCTTTTAATTATGTAGCTATTTATTTGAGTGAACCTAGTCTAATGGTTATCTCTTTTTATTGCATAGTTATTGGGGTTAGTCCATATGATAAATTTTCCTTCATTTAATATTTTTGGGGCATGTTGCCTTCCAAACCCAAAATCATGCAGTATTATATATTTTTGGTACATGATCACCATAACACTCCATATGCTTTAGAAAGAAGACCCATTTTTCCAATGACTCAACAAGGTAGAATCATCTCCAAATGTTGGAAGTGAATCATGATTTTCACTAAAAATGGCATAATTTAACCCTTTTTTTTATTTTTTTTTAGTTTTATATTAAATTTTCAATCTATGGATATTGACTACATATGATTTCAAGGGTGAGTGACCTACACAATTGGAGCTTTCTTCCAAAGACAAAGTGTGTTTTACACACTCAGGTAAAAAAATTCATTTACCATATAAATATCATTATTATAAAAAAGGTGGGAAGAGTTTTATAATAACATATGGTCTTTAGTACATGATAATGAAAATATTGATCCACATTTACCAAGCATGACTTTAGCACACAAATATGTTTCTAATCTGCCATTGTCTCACACTTTGAAGATATCTTATGATTAAACCATTCCATTATGATGTCACACACCTACATTAACCTCATTTTATATTTAAAACCTGGTCAATATCCTACATAAACATATCTAGAATCTTAGATCACTCTATTTATACACATGTCAGTTCCACTAGATACAATCAATACTTGTAGTCAATTCTAACATGATATGGTTGGTACTAAACTAATCCAAGAAATGATAATTTTTTTAAAAATAAAACCCATCTTCATGGTTTTCCCTTCATCTTAGTGTGTTGATTGCATAGATTCATTAGTGTAAGTAATAATTTTAGAAGTGTTATCATGGGTACCATTCTTTTGTTCATCTCTAACCACATATAATAATGAATCAATATTTTTGAGATGTTTACAAAGATATTGTAGGGGTTTTATATCATCATCTTCTTCTTGAGTATTATATTATTAATTAATAGCCATGGTATTCAAATCAATAAGTTGAGAAATAAGTAACAAAATATCCTTTGAAGTTTCACTTATGATGAAATTCATGATATATACTTTCTCTTATTCCCAAGTCTTTGCAGTTTAGGTAGTATAAAAAAAATGATCCTAGAAGATGTATTATCTTGACTTAGTTGATGAGGGGAGGACATGACATTATATACATTACCCACATACTCTTTTTTAGCATAAGGATAGAAATGATGAGTAATTCCTAGAGAACACTTGCTTAGGCCTTGTCCAATGGTATAGTTATACTTTTATAAATATGTAAATCCAAATCCATATTTATTGAAGTTTATGGAAGAGTGGACTGAATTTGGTAAATCCTATGATATAATGTTACATTTATTTGAAATAATAAGATCCTAAGTTTGGACATTAGTGAATTTTAACCATGTGGATATGTGATGAATATTAGGAAGATTTTTAAAAGGTTTCCTACATGCTATATTAAGGTTATAACAATGTGTAATATAATTAAATGGAGATTTATACAAAATAATATCAGTAAAATTATCATATTTTATGCATGTAAAAATAAAATTAAAAACATCTTGACAAGGAGTATAATATTTACCAATAAAATACATAATCCAATGTAACATTCGAAAGAAACTTTTGTACATTAAACCCATTATAGATATGATGCACTATAAATAAGGAATTATAATAACTGTGAATACAATACAATTTGAATCAATCAATGATAATGTCTACGAAGAAAATACAATAAAAAATTAGACTATGAAGGTGATTTAAGCAAGATTTTGAACTATTTGTAGGATCTCATATATAGGTTATCTTCATTGATTAATGTCATCCTAGTGGTTAATAACACTAAATATAGAGGTAGAACCATTCCAATATCTGACTAAACATAGTTTTGAGGATAACTTGAGAGTAAATTCCTTGGGTGATATGATCCTCTCAAGTAAAAAACAAATCAGAAAAATTAAAAAATGTTTCCTATTGCTATAAAAAGGGGATGATAGACATTTCTAATATATTATGAGATATGGGGAAACTAAAATATATGATTAGTGTTTTAGTATGGATATGTGTATTATGGTAAATCCATCACATCATGATGTCTATAAATAGAACATTGTGTATCCCTTCAATAAATTAACTAATTCACTTGAAAACTATCAAAACATAGTTTTTAAAACAAGAAAAATAAAAATAAAAATAAGGGAAAAATAAAGGTGAAAGGTTTTTGTATTTATAAATCAAACAAATTTTAATTTGAGTTCAAAATTTAAAAAAATTGTGTTGGAATGATCCAAAGTGACAAGATAATATCTTCAGTGTTGGAATAAATCCAAGGTATATAAGACATAATGAGTTTTTATGGGATATTATCAAAGGCTTAAGCTTGTTTTATTTCAACATTAGAATATATAGAAAATTGAAATAAATCTTATCCCAAAAATAAATGAAAATAAAAAATTAATGTTCTAAAAATAGTAGGTTCACCTGAATGTTTAACCTTTTTTTTTAATAAGCCCTTCAACTAATTGAATAAAATTATTAAAATGGAAATGTTGATATATATAGATTTGATATGATAATACACTCATATAATACAAACTATAAAATTTATTAAAATCAGGGACTCACTAAAAATAATACACTAAGGTAGGTTTATAGAATGTTTGTCAAACCAACAATGTATCTTATTACAAGAATTTTATGTTTGTACAAACTATGTTAAATTGACCTGTAGATAGAGTTATACTAAAATAATGATTCATAGTTTGTTTGGACAAGTCCATGAAGGTAGGCAAGGGCACATTATGGCCTTGTTTGGATACTATTTCTATGTCGTAGTTGACATAAATACATTTTATCAAATTTGATATTATGGGAATGTTTCTAAGGAGTTAAATTAAATCTATATGTATCTATTTTCCATGTGGAAGACCTAAAAATATTAAACCCTAGTGCTACATAGACACTAGAAAGAAATTACATAATAAAAAGTAAAAAAAAAATTGTCTATAAGGATAGTCAAGTTGGCCTCAAAAACTCCCTATGACTAAGCATTGCCCACCTAGCACAAATGTGCCTCAAACAGATGTAGTTCTCCCTCCTAGACTAATTTTTTGATCTGTGATGATGTAATTACAATTTTTTTAATCTATATGATTAATTGAAATTATTTGACAATAGATTCCATTGACCTATAATAAAACACTACTCAGACTTGGTTTTGACTTTTATAATGTTATAGAGTTGAAATATGAGATAATATAACCCATCTCATTAGTGTGTAATGTTTTTTTTGATATATTTAGTGCAGTTAGGATGAGCAGCTTTGATGTCATTTTATAGGATAACCTTTAGAATAATTTTGATAATCAATTAACTAGTAAATAGGACAAGGAAAAGCTAAGTTATTTTTCAATATAGTTAGTTAAAATTTTATATATAAAAATATATTATTTAAATAAATATAGAAAATGAATTGTAATATGTATTTACGATAAATCTGTATGAAAGTATCTATATAAAAAAAGAGAATGTTTATCATAATAAAAATTTAAGGATACTTATAATAAGTATATAGGTTAATTCCATACACACATACAGACATACATATACATATGGGAATATAACTTAAAGGCATGTCACCTACTTTTTATTTAGACAATGTACTATGGTCCAATTAATGTTTAGGGACTTAGATAATGATGTAGAAAAAGAGGTTGAGCTTTTGGAGGACATAAATTTTGATTTTTAACTTAGGTTGAATCTATCTTCAAGACAAAAGGATTATCTCAAAAAAATTAGAGCAACCATAAGCTAAATTTTCTGATTATGAATGTTTTCAATATTTTTTGGAGGCCATACGTGACCATCTAAGGGTCTAAATTTATATTTTAATATTATTTTGGGTATTTTTCTAAATTTATAAATTTTATATTTTTGTAACAAAATTCTAACTTCAGTTGATATTCATTTGGTAGGTTAATTTTAGTATTTAGTTTATTTTTGGAGATTTTTAGATTTGCACACACTTGCTTTCAAAGGTTACTAAAAATAGTATGTCAAGTTTTATTATTTTTAGAATTATAAATTTTTACATGTCAACTCCAATTTTAAGTTGAGGGTTATTGATTCATGGTCTTTAATTATTTGAATCATTCAATATGAATCAATAGGTTATTGTTTCGAAATATTTGCCTATTGGTATTTTCTTATCTTGATAGCATTCAGGTTCATTATTTGTCATTAGAGCAACTTGTAGATCAAAAATGGAAGCTAAAGAATATTGATAAGAATAAATGGTATCAGTACAATCAGAGCAACTCATATGAGCCAAGTTATTTTCAACTAGAGGAGAATGATGCAAAAAAAAAGAGATCAGAATTTTGAAGGCCATAATTTTTTATCCATAGCTTCGTTTGAACCCATCTTTGTGCCAAAATGACCTTCTCAAAATGTTATATGTAACCATAACCAAACCTATCCAGTTATGGACATTTCTTATAGTTTTTGGAGGCCATATGTGACCATCTAAGGGTTCAAAATTATATATATATATTTAAAAATTATATAGTTCTATAACCAGATTTCAACATTAATTTATATTCATCTTTTAGGTTAATTTTAGTCTTTATTTTACTTTGTCAATATTTTTAAAGATGTTTGTACTTGCATGTGAAAGTTACTAAAAATAACATCTAATAAAAATAGAAAGTCAAGTTTTACTTTTTTTTAAATTTAAAATTTGTGCATGTCAACTCCAACTCTAATTTAAAACTTATTTATGTTTGGTTTGTAAGTATTTCTATCATTTAATATAAACCAATAAAATTATTGTTTCAAAAGCTTTACCTATTGGTATTTATTTATCTTGATAACATTTGATTTCATTAGATTTAATTTAGAATTATCAACCTATTTTAAATTCAGATCTAGATTCGATAATCCTTCCACCCATCCTGCCCACTAAAATAATAATAATAAATTTAATAATTAATAATATTTTAACTATTTTAAATTTTAAAATTTTAAATCGTCCATCTTATTTTCAAATGTAAAACAAAGCATCATTTTATTTTTTCTCCTTCATATCTTTAACAAAATATTTGCATTAGATTTAAAAGATACTAGTTCAGTAGTTTTACATTTAATTGTTACCAATTTTAATTAATAATAAAATACACCAATTTTACAATTTTAATTTTCATTGTTAAACAATTTACGTAAATTTTTTAAAAAATGGTTATTTCAATGCTTCAAATTGTGTTGTAATGAAATAAGGCAAATTGAAAATTGGTATTTTAATATTGGTTATTATCACTAACATTATGTGTATAGAATAAATAGTGAATAAATTTGAAAAACAAATTTAGAAAACCCACAATATCACAGAGAAAAAAGTTGAATATTTCAACTTCATGTAAATTTATATTTAATATGTATTTTTTTTACATGTAATATTTAAAACAATTTTTTATAATTAAAATTAATAAAATATAAAAAATAATGGGTTATATATTTTCTTCAAAACTAAGACCATTGTCTTGATATTGGTAAGCGGTTCTTTTTTAACTATTTTTATAGGAAAACTAAAACCATTGTCAAATTTATAAATTTTGAAAACCCACACCAATAGGAAAAAAAAATTAATATTTAAACTTAGTGTAAATTTATATTTAATATTTGTTTTTTATCTATATAATATTTAAATTTATTTTATACAATTTAAATTAGTAAAATATAAAACAATAACGAGTTTTAAATTTTCTTTGAATGTAAAAATAAAGGGACTACAAAACTAAAACCGTCATCAACTTTCCATTTTATTAGCAATGGTGACCATTAAGTACCTGCCTAACATGGTCATAGCCTTTTGTTTTACAACAAATTGTATAAGGTGATGAAAAATAAACAAATAAATTGCATAGGTCTTTAAATTGTAAAAGCAAAGGGGACTTGGCTAAATATTTGTGAAACTTTACTTATTTGCTTTTTGAAAGTATAATTATTTTTTGATTCGAGGCAAGGATATTTTCTAGTAACAAAATCATATTTTAAATTTTTATTGGTATTTAATACAATAAAATGAAGAAGTTTTTCCAGAGAGATGATGCAGATAAATCCATTTTGTATTTAGTTGTTTTGAGATAAAAGCAAAAAATGGTAGGAAAATGAACACAGTTGATAGATGATTGTTTAGAATACATTTTTTAAAAAAAAATCTAAAGATGCATATCATAAATTCATCTGCCATTTCCATTTTGATTACAAGATTTCTTTGACAATTTCCTTTTAGTTTCTTATGTTTAAAAACAAGATAATCATGACCTTTAATTTTTATGTTGGAAATTATGTTTCAAGACACTTTAATATGTAAAACAAATAAAAATATCAACTTCCCATTTTCTTCCAAACTTTATATTGAACATAGACATTATGAATCAAAGACTATGCAATGTGTTGACATATTAATACCTTTTTAATCATTTAGAGAGGCCCTTAGTTATGACATTAAAATAATTTTTTGGCAATGCATTCCTTCCTTACTTACGCTCATGATATGAAATCTACCCATGATTATCTTATTATCATCATTAAGATGGTACCATGTAACCATCCCCTGACCACCCACACCTGGGCATTATTGCACAGCTAATCAATGCTCTATTACTGACTTTTATTGATCTCAGTGGAATTATTTTTAATCTATTAAGTTGATTGAGAATTAAATAAATATATATTTGGATTATTTTGATAATAATAAGAATAGCAATATCAATTTTATTTTTATGTATTATGAAATGCTTTTTCATGAAATATAAAATTAAAATCTGGAAATGGTAATAGCCATTGACAGTAACAATTATGCACTTAATGTAGGAAAGGAAAATAATAATCCACTTATGTGATCATGTAATCCTCTTTTTTAGAGGTGTATTTAAGTAGATTAATATGTTATAACTTTCATTTTTGCCTGAACATTTATCATAAGAAGTGTTGTATGCATCTAAACTAAATAGTTATAGTTCTTCGGAAGGTTGTATGCAGCCAACCTCTCCTACTATAAATTTTTCACTTTAACAAATTTTGGATGATTTTATTAGGCAAATTCTAGATCATTTAATCATTTTCTAATGGTAATTAGGAAAATAATAAAATATTAATAGAGTTCAATAATCTATTTTAATTTTTGGCCAATAGTGCATCCTATTTAATGGAAATAGTTTCCAATAAAAAATAATGTTGCGAGATGAAATCAATAGTACCAAGTAGGTATTAACAAAAATTTCTATTTACATATATAAAAATATATTCTTATAAATATATTTGAATATGCATAAAATAAGGATATTGTAGTAGACCTCAAAGAAAATAAAATGTATGGAATATAACATATTGTTACTACAAAATATGTATAACCAGTAATACAATTATCACAATTATTATAATAAATTATAATTTAAATAATATTGATTATTTAATTATTTAAAAAAAATATATTCATTATGAAAATTTGAATTTTTTATTTACATATTCTATTTCTAGGACAAATTAAACTATAATTTGTATTTGCACACTTTATCCTTGGCACAACATAAAATACAATAAAATTTAAAAGAATAACATGCATGATTAAAATATATTCAATAGTTAAGATTTATGCTGCTAAACCAACCCAAAAACAAAATAAATGTGACAAAGGGATAATTATAGTTAGTAGATAGCTTGCAGTGAAAGGCAAAGCATTAACTTTCATTGGATTATTGTCATAGTTGGAGCTTATGATTATTTTCATTTAAACGTCTAAAAATCCAATGCTACAAAATCAAAAGTAAACCTTTAGAATAAATAATAAATTTGAAAAAAAAGAGTTGTACTTTATAAAAGTATAAATTAAAAACTTTTATGAGTATTTATTACTACAAATTACAAAAAAAAATTAAATTATTAAAAATTTTTAATAATAAATAATTAAAATTTGAAAATATAGATATTAAAAATGTTTCTAAATATATGTTACTTTAAAGTTTAGAAAAATTATTAAAAATTTTCGATAAATTTTAGGATAAATAATTACACAAAAACAAAAAAGTTCAAAAATAAATGAAACAATTTTTTTTATGTAAAGTGGAAGATTGTTGATGTTGTATACCCACGTTTTTGTTGTTAATGAAAAATTATAGGCAAAAAAAAAGAAATAAAAATAATTAAAAATCAAAATAATAATACTACCTTTCAATATTTTGTCAACTGAACTATATATATATATATATATATATATATATATATATATATATATATATATATATATATATATATCCATTCCATGACTCACAAAAAATAAGAGGTCCTTGTAATGGAATCATCCCACCAAAGAATCCAATTAGAATCTTAGGATGGACATGGATCCAGATTCAAAATTCTATGAATGTGTACCATAATGGGCCATGCTTGAGCAGGTAGGTGTCTAGAAATAATTGTGTTTTATGGACCTTGGGTTTCATGAATTTCCATTTCACTTAAAATTAAATGGAGTAGTGATTATAAAGCTTGATAACTAACAACAGCTACACCATATGAGAAAAATTGTTATCAAAGGAAAAATATGGCTGGGTGGACATCATTTATCTATTTTGGCACTTTAGAATCTAAGTGGAGCCCTCCCTAAGATTTATGCAGGTGTACCCCACTTATTTTCAGGACAATGGATTAAATTAGGGTCATAAAATCCCCATTTAGTGCACATATAATACCTCATCTTCATTTTAACAACTATTTAATGTAATGGTAGGTGACCCATTTTATCTTTAAGAGATGCCACCTTATTAATGTCATAGGCTCTTGATTTAAACTAAAATAGTTAAGATTGTTAATACTTCTTATATAACTTAGATATTTAATAATAACTAAGGGCATGGATTAAAAAGAATGTGCCTTAAAGACTTTATTAATATAAACCAATAAAAAATAATATAATTAGGATGAAGGATTCTTAACATGTGATACCCTTAAGAAATCATTAAATATTTAGATAAGGAACCTATTTTTGTAAAGATATTAGGTGTTGTAGTTTTTTTCCTTTAGTTGCATGACATGCCATTGTAAAAACCTCTTGTTGATAATATAGTCATAATGTGATTATCTATCTAGGATAGAATTAGGTTACAATAGGAAATATCTTTTAATGATGAGCTCATCTAGTGTTTCTTTAGAATCAACATGTTGACCAATAATATTCTTCAAGTGTTATACATTAAAATCATAATCGATCTTGGATGAAGAAGGAATATCCATTTTGTAAGGCATGAGACTAATATTATATCATTACATAAGGACTATATAACTTCATTTATAGTTCTTTATGGAATTTTATCTTTATTAAGAATTGATTATAAGGTTTTATCCAAATGAATATTGTGTCCTTTATGTCAAAATAAGTTTTGGAGTGATGCTTTTTCATATTTTAATTCATTTGGTAGCATACCATATGGAGGTTATCTTTGATACTCATGTATATTTTCATATGTTTTGAGTGTATAATTTATATATTTTACCCTATAATTTCCTATAATTTATGTCTAAAGAGAGGATGGTGTCAAGACATATAATAATTCATATGGTGTCATTATAATGAAAATTTGGAATGTGGAGTTGTAAGACTATTAAACAAGTGGTGACCATATAGCCCAATGATTTATTTTATTGAAATAAAATTAATTAGATAGTAATTCAATAATTTGTTGAAATTTTATGTTAAACCATATATTCATATATTTTAGGTAGAGGACATTTTAATTTGACTTTTGTAATGGTGGAGAAAAATATGGCAAAATTTTATAGTAAAATGGGAATCACAATTAAAAATAATGGAATCAGGTATGCCATGGAGAGGGAAGATGTAATCAAGATAGGTTTTTGTTATATTTTATATTATAAAAGGAAGAGTGATCACATACAACAAGCATACATAGAGAGGAAATCCACCACCAATCGAATCATTGATTTACTTATTGATTTTTTTAGTCCATCAACATAGACCATGACTACATTGGTCCGTAACTTAATGTAAATTGGGAATGGATAGATATTTATAAGGGTCAAAACTATTTCCCCTTTATTACATGGAAAATTATAATACTCTACCATAAAATTATTCATGTCATATTTAATTCCCTCCATAAATAATTCATGAAAACATTTTTATAAGATTTTATAACTCTTAAGTGGCCACCTAACTATGAGGCATATAAGTTTCCATAATTTTATCATGCCATGAAGTTTTAGGCACTAGTAAAAGATATTTTTTATCATGAATAGTGACCATCCTAAAATTAATATAACTCAGATGAAGGATTAATGGAAATTGCAACTAGTTACATTATTTCTTGATATCTCGCACTTACTCTAGAATGGGAAATGATAGTGTACACAAATTTATATGTTCTTCATACTATCTAGACAATAAATATGTGACAACATTGTCCTTAATTTTATTTTAGGAAATATCATAATCATATCCAATTATTTTTATTACACTCCTTTGTTTCTCAATTGAAGAGACTCTTTTCTTAATAATTACTTAAAACTGTGTTGATCACTTTAGATTCAATAATGTCTCCCAATAGGGTATAGAATCCACATTTTTAATACATAAAGGATATCTATAATGTCTATCATATATGTTGACCAAACTCTTTTTTTGCCTATAAGTGCATTTATAGTGAATGGAAGGGGTTTTCCTTCTTATGTTACTTTGTCTCAAATTTTTAATCTTAAGTCATAATATAAAATGAAAATATATTTGGAGAAGTTTTACATAGATGTAACTCTTTTAGTATAAGTTTTTTACTTAATAAGTTTGAAAGCCATTTCGACCACCTTTGTCCAATGAAATGAATCATTTTTTGACATAGGTTGCAATGGAGCTAAATTTTTCCAATGTCACTTGATCAAAATTTTATAATATTCAATAAGGCCCAAAAATAAATAAAGGATCTTGACTATTTTTAGTTTCAAATAATTTCCAAAGTCTCAATTTTTTTTAGATCCAATTTGAATACCTAATTAGAGATGATATGCCTTGAGAGACCAAATATTATTTTGTAAAAAACAAAAATTTGGCCATTTTTCACATACTTATTTATCACAAAGGATGTGGAAGGTTTTTTTAGATGAATTATGTAGTCCTCACATAGATTGTTATAAAAAATTATGTATCAAAGAAGAATAAGATGAACATTGAGAGAAATGGCTGGAATATAATTTTCATTAAGCCGTGGAATGTTGATGGATAATTAATAAGTCTGAAAGGAATGAAAATAATTTTATAGCAATGGATAGGTATGTGGAAGGTTTTATTATAAATATAAGCTTTCATGATGTAGATTTGCTAACAACCTCACATCAAATTAAAGGTTGAGTTGAAGCTAGATCCAATTAGTTTGTCCAAAAAAATGTTAATTAATGGGTTGATAAATTCTATAATAAAGGTTATTTTATTCATTTCTCACAAAAACATAGTCACCATGAAATTTATTTTAACATATAATGAATATGGGGGAAGAACAACAAATGATGCTTGTTTGAATGATTCTTTCCCTCAATAATTATTTAACTAATTTTTTAATTTAATTAATTTTTATAAATGGTAACTAGTAAGGATGAATTATTGGAGTTAAAATTCCAAAAAAAAATGAATACTACAATATTTTATTCATTATAGACATAAATTTGTATGATCTTCAAATATGGTTACACGAGTATAAAATAGCTATTTTAAGTCTAGTTCTTGATTGAATAAGAAGATTTGATTTTTAAATGGTGAAAATAAAGTAAAAAATCCCATGTGATCCATTTTTCAAAAATTCTCTATCTAATTAGAGATAATAACATTTTTGGATCCCAGAGTGAGTCATTTTTAATGTTTGTTTCTTAACTTTATTATTGAATTAAATCCATAGTTTTAAAAAATACCAAAGTATAAGTCCTCCTAATTGAATCCACTATGATCACAAAACCACATCGCCACCTTATAGAGTGATAATAGACATATCTAATTTAAAATTATAATCCCCCACTTAGATTCATATGATTCACCATTTTCTATTGCAAGGTAAGATTATTGCATTATCTATCATGAATTCAAAACTTACACAAAAATACTCATCAAAATTAACTCTATTTGATAACCAACGACCCAATTAATGAATATATGTGAATATTAATAATCAATGATTATTTTTACTCTATGGTTTTTAGGTACCCCTTCACCTTAAATATTTTATGAGTAGTGATTGGAAAAAGTGCATGTAGTCAAATTGTTAGCATTGGGTCATCTCTAGTTTTATATTTATTTTCCTTTCCTTCCTTTTGGGATTATTTTGACTCTTACAATTCATTAGTCTTGGGATTTACTCCACATTAAGTAGGTATATTTTATTTACACACATTTATGTTCTAGTGTGAGTTTATCATCTAATACTTAAGTATACTACTTCTCCAAATGTTTCTACATCTCTTATCTATTTTGTGTTTGATTTAATTACTTTTAGATATTGGAAATGTTACTTTTTAGGGAGTTGTGGAATTCTGAAATAGGTTTGACTTATATGATATATGTTGAGATGTAAACATGTATTTAGCTCACTTGGCTAATCTAGTGGTTTCTATCATATCCTTTAATATTTTAACCTCAACTCTAATATCCCTTTTTAGGTTGATGATGAAACTAAATTTTAATAAGTCATATATTATCCCTTATATTATTTTTGTGAGTTTTGAACATTCCATGTTATATTCTCAAATTGATCTAACATAACATAATTAGTTTAATCCTCCCATGAAATCCTTATATCTACTTAAGCCAAAGTGAATAAGAATGATTTCACTAAATTCTGACCATGGGAAGATTCCATTAGGTTTTTGATACTGATGGAACCATTAGATAAATTATCATTCCATGTTGAAAGAGGATATGAATACATTATCCTATAGTGGGTGTCATAAAAATGGAAATATTGTTCTTCCATCTATATCCAATTGGTGAGTTGTTAGATTAATTCAATATTTAAACTTTCATTCATTCTAGAGAATAGCTATGAAAGTTAGGTTTTAAAACTCACATTT